>WSFP011487868.1:0-15247 GCA_009831015.1 Picea engelmannii
AATTTTTCAATGTATTTGGTTTGTTTAATTATTGAAATATATATTTAGTAAGTCCTATATAAGGATTATTAATTCACAATTTATTTTTTAATTGTTGTCCATGTTGCAGTTGAAACATCACAAGGCTATGTGGTGTAATGGTCGTAAATTCCATATCAAAATGTTGGATTATAAGATGAAAACCTCAGATTGTGGGATAACTATAGTTTTTAAGGTCACCAACATTTCCTCTAGAAGTGATAAAAATCCAGAAGAAACTGAGAATAGGTACTATGGCCATTTGGAGGATATAATTGAGTGTGATTTTAGTTCCTTTAAAATAGTTTTGTTTGAGGTTAAATGGTACAATATATGAATGCATGAATGTGATTGTGAAATAACTTTTATTGAGCATGATAATGGATTTACCATGGTTAATACAAGGGAATTTGAAATGGGTACAAAGCCTTATGTTCTTCCAAGTCAATGTGAGCAAGTATTTTACTCAGAGGTACCTGGTAAAGTAGGTTGGTCATACGTTGTTAGATATGATCCAAGTGGAAGACCAATAAACTACAATCATGTACCCAAGGATGAATATAATAATGAGGAAGAAGATCATGAGTAGGTGGCTCATGTAGTTTATGTGACAAATGAAGAAGTTGAAAAAGTTGATCATCCAAATGTAGGAGACAACGATCTCATTGACGATATCGATAAATATAGTAGCAAAAATGGCATTGATGATCATGTTGATATGAATGAGCCTTTCACCAATATCGATTATGAACCAGATCCTGGTATAGATGTTGAGCTGGATGAAGAACAAGATGACTGATATTTAATTGTTGAAAAGAAGAGGTATGTGTTTGTATCTTTTATATGATATTTATATGTTTTTTATTTGTATAATATAGTATATGATACATGTTCTTTAGAATTTAAAATTAGGTAATATGGGGAAATTGAGAGTGATGTGAGGTGGGGGGGCATAATTAAATATTCCACCTTCATGTGGTTGCCCTTGTTTAGTAGAGTGTAACAACCCCAACATTATGACTACAAGCGAAGCAGAAGGTAAAAAAAAAAATTAGGGGTTAAAGGCGAGATGGCGATGATGAAAATATATTAACGACACAACTAATGATGAATGTAAGCATGCAATCTAGGAAACTGACAACTAAGACTCCACACCCTGACAAAAGGGCTACTAGGCTAACATGTGTAGAACAAAAAGGAGAAAATTCTACCTGCCCAACGCAAACACGATCACGCCTACAATATAAGGGACAACATCCCCATCCCGACACAATGACTTTGAAGAAAGAGACTAGAACCTCAAGGCATGCTAACCTAACACCTGAAGGCATTCAACCCATGCATCGAAGCAACTTACAAAGCTTGAAGACACTCTCACAGAAGGGACCGACTCCGGCCAAGTTATCATTCACCACTATCCAATAGGGCACGCCTAGATCCCCTCATCCAGAATCATGTTGTCCCCAAATGACACATGTGTCAATAACTGGGGTGCAACCCATCCCAACAGGACCAAGGATTTAAGAAAATCCAACATGTTGGAATGTGAAACAAAAGACAAGAATAATACGCCCACACCGCAAGCATCTGGTCGACGTGACTCGAGACAATGTTACTCAAAGAAGAAAAACATAACTGTTACATGACTTTGCCAACACCCCATTCGTTCATCAAGTCTAAGCTTGTCCAATTTACCATTTAATTAACATTACTTAAAATCTAACTAGCATGACTAAATTATAAATTATCCATTTAGTTGACAATCAAATAGACATTAAATACAACCAATTTAGCAAGTCTAACTACCATTGTCCATCATTACCATATAATTGACACATCTAATTTAATAAATATTTGAACCATAAACTAAAATTACCATCTAAACTAACATTAATTCAAATCAATGGAGAAAGTCTGAATTAAAAAAAAATGGGGGTCATCAATGTACCATTCTAAAGTGACCTTAAATTCAATCAAGTTAATACTAAAATTGTAATTATAATTACATTCTAATCTAACTGTTTAATTATTAAGAAAACTAGATTTAAAAGTCTGGTCTGAGTGAAACTAGGTTGTCTACTCATTAAAGTTTGTCTAATCATATTAAAGGTTGCTCTATCGAACTAAAGTTGTCAATAAAACTGATAGCCCTTCCAAGTAAAACTGACAACTTATAAAAATATTTTTATTTCTATACTATCTCCCAAGGAAAATTCTGGCTATGCCAAGGGCATACTGTAGTGACCTTATCACATGCATTGGTCCAAGTCTAAAATTTACATCGCAAAATCTATATCATATAGGCTGGATAAAACGTTACACCATTAATACTCAAAACACGGTCAGACAACAATCTTTGTTAGTAATTAAAAGGTTGTTGTCATGCAACCTATAACAACGCTATCAGATAAAGGAAAAACGTTGTCAAGAGAACGTAGATATAACTGCATTGCCATCAATAAAACTGCATCTGCCAGTAGTTGTAGTCATATTTCCAAATAAGGAGGACGTGATACCTTACTCACCACAACGAGAATATAAAATCATTGTTCTACACAGTCGAATGCACAGGTATGTTGAATGGTCTGGGGAAAAAATCGTGGGCAAGGGACGCAGTTTTCACAATAGTTATATGGCTACAATCGTCGAGGTAAGGTGTCACAAAAATTAAGTAGTTTAAAATAACAGAGGTAAAGGTATATGCAACAATTATATAGTTTACAAATCGTAGAGCTAAAGGTATATAAAACGATTACATTGTTATGGATCGAGATCCTTAACAAAATTTAATCATCCTTTTCTAAATACCACAAAACAGATTTAAGAGAACCCACTCTCTTTTAAATTGAATTAACATGGAATGGCTATAGCCAATAATAAGCTCTAGAATTAAGTCTATTCTCCTTCATCACTTTATAATGGCCAAATCGTAGGCAACCGAAAAAAATAAAAGCACAGGGATGCATTCACCCTCCAAGTAGTATTGCTGAGAAAAACAAATGCAGACAAAGGCACAAACACAGACAAATGTTTTGTTTTTAGTCAAGGGTGTTCCAGTGCTCGAAGGGAATAGTCGAACATATAATTTCAGAATAAAATTGAACACACAACAATTCGTTGAATAAAATGACAAACACAACAATCTCTTAAAGGGACAATTCTTCCACAACGCTGAGTCACTGTAGAGGCATTCACATTAGTCACAGGGATTATACCAGGGAATAAGTATTTTGTAAATGAAGAGAAATCATCACAATAATTGCATAAATGACGATTCCAAGAAAACACATTAGTCGATCATATAAAAAAAATGTAGAGATCAAGTCAACAACGTAGAGTTCATGTCAATGAAATCAATCAGTTGAGGGAAATAATGGAGGTAGACATCTTGATAGGATCGTCCTTCTCTCATCATCCACGCATAGAAAAGAAGGGTGTTGAGATCCATAGGTCTATTTTACACCGAAGCGACGACTGTAGAACAAGCTCCTGGCTCACTGCTCAGGCGCGGACTGATGAGCTAGGGACGAAGGGAGAAATAACCAAAAACTTCACAATCAATATACCTAAGGTAGTCAAGACATGAAGGGCATCGAAGGCCATGGGAGTCAATCAATCATCAGGCTAGGCTTATGAAATAAATTCAATCATCAATATAAACAATCATTTTACTTACTCCATTAAACATGCACATCCAACCATAAATTCTACAACAATCTACCATACAAAAATAAAGAGAGTGTATTTTTGCCTGATCGCCTACTCTGAGTGAGGTCCCATGCACTTCGTGCAACTCTCGCTTGTCGATTGGAAAGACTTCACCAATACCTCCCAGCCAATTCTAGGGGTACTCTTCTTCTCCCTTAGCCCACCGAGACACAAAGGGGCCACACACGTTATCCAGAGATTCAGCTAGCTCGCAGTTCACCTCGCAAGACCAAGATACCACTCCTCACAGAGCTGGGTGTCCCAACTCCCACAAGCTAAGTCAGTCAAGTAGATATTTCTACAACGTAACATTACAAAAACATAATCGATCCTTCATCCTTCTCCTCCCTTCATTATATAGAGTTTCAAAGTCCCTTACTTTCCTAAAATCTCATTTAGTTAAAGTTTTAAAAATTAAATCCTAAAAATTCCTCCCCGTACATGTGTCACCCATCCCCTACATTACTCCACTAATTAATTTCTTTAATTAATTAATTTCCCTTATTTCCCTCACCCACCTAGAGTCACTCCTAGAATAGCTCCTAGGTGTCCCCAAATTCTCTTACAGGTTTTAATGACTTTACCCATTATCAATTTGCTAGTTCAGTTTTAAATTAGAAAGTTCTTAATGGTAGATACCTTACTAAGTTTGACTTTATTCTTTTTCCCTTGGGTTTCCCTTTTCTTCTTATGTTTCCCTCTTTTCCTAGTTTCCTAAATATTTTAGATTTCCCTCTTTTCCCTTTTAATTTAGGACTCAAATTTGGAGGTGTAGAAATTAACTCCCTTTTTCTTTTTTCCCTTTTAGTTAATAATTTTAAATTATCATATATAATAAAGCAATTATTTCCCCTTTTCTAAAATTTTACCCTGACAGATTTTTATGAATCATTTAAGTTGCTTACCCTCATATTGTTACAAGATTTAGCAAAGAGTATAATTATTATTTATGTTTTATTTTTTTATTTTTTATTTTTAAATAGATACAGAAAATTTTACCACTAGCATAATTTAGAGTTAGACCTTAAATTTTTGTGGTGGGCGACATTTTATTAGGGAGTTTGTTTTTTAAAAATTCTTAACATGTTATTCATCCTAAGGCCATCTCGCTTCATTCGTTTATCATCAACAATGTGACATGCCCTTCGAGACACACTAGGTGCTCCAACCGTGCCACTAGCCTTAATTTGTTTCCCTTACGTGACGTGCCCTTTAGGATGCACTACGTGCTCCAAGGGTGCCAGTTGCATCTTTCCATATTTATTGCACGACGTGACCTTCAAGATGCACCACGTGCTCCAAGGGTGCCACTCACCTCTTGACTAACTTGGTAGACATAAAAAACCCCTGGAGTCAATACTCTGCCAGGTGAACTTGTGGGAGACTAAGGGCCTCTAAGGAATAAGGCCCCCGCCTTATTGTACACCCCTTAGAATCATCATGAGTGACTGTTACAGTCTCCCTCACCACATCATGGGTCCTCTCGAACAAGGTAAATGTTAACCTATAGTTCGAGCCACGGTGGGAGTGCTAATAGGTTGTGGCAGGGTTGTTTTCCACACCTCTCCCTCAACATATTTGGTAGTTTTGCATGACCCCTTTAATCCACATGTGAGTCTGGTCAGCAAGCTATCGTCAACTTGCATCATCAACGAATCATGTAAGAATATATCCATATCATATCATCTAATCAGATGCACTAATATCACAGTAAAACAATCAAACCCCAATGGTACACTCCCCAAATCGATCTAGAGTCCAAGGGGTTCCATCGATGCCTCTACATCCTTGAGGTCCAAAATTCTGTACACTCAGTAAAATTGAGTCAATATCACCTGTCTATGTCAATGCAGTAAAAAAACAAGTCATCAACCCATAACGCCTCATAATCATAATCAAATGTTTTAATAGCATAATAATCTGGATCACTTGCGAGCAAGTTTCCTCAAAGAATAAGTTCGCTCACTGCGCCAAAGCAGGATGTTACATACACCCCCTCTTGGTCTAAACTTTGTCCCCAAGTTTCACACTATAAGTGTTGAATAATGTGTATCACAGTATCATAATTCTATCTATCAAACAAAAATGGAAATTGCTTGTGCATATCATATGCATCCTCCCAGGTCGTCAAGTGTGGACTATAGTTGTGCCATTGGACCTTGACCTGATCTACTATTCGATGTCGTAGTTGTTGAATGTGATGATCCAATATGTATATCGTCTCAACCGTGAGCTCCCCCTCATCCTATACCTACAAGGAACTCATGTCAATAACATGTGTAGGATCACTAATATAAATTCTCAAAACAGATACATGAAAAACATCGTGCATACGCCTCAAAGAATCAGGCAAGGCTAGTCGATAGGCCACAGGCCCCTTTCTCTCCATAGTCTTGAAAGGTACCACGAACCTAGGAGAGAGTTTAGCTCCCTTTCCAAACTTGATTGAACTCTTATGCGGTTTTACCCGCAAGAAGACTTCATCGCCAACCTCGTAACTACGGTCGACATGGTGCACATTAGCATAACTCTTCTATCGATCTTACATTTTTTTAATCCTTTGTCTTATCATTTGAATTTTCTCTTCCATTTATTGGATCACTTCTTGTCCCACCAGGACCCTATCCTCAAGCCGATCCCAACTCAAAGGCATCTGACACGGTCACCCATAAAGAAACTCACAAGGTTCCATCTTAATGGTGCTTTGGTAACTATTTTTATAAGTGAATTCCACCAATGGTAAGAATTATTCCCAACTCTTTTGTTGGTCGATCACATACATGCACAATATGTCCTCCAATGTCTGGTTCGTTCATTCGGTTTGCCCGTCAGTCTCCGGGTGATACACAGTATTGAGGTTAAGTTGGGTTCCCAAGGCCTCTTGGAAACTCATCCAAAATCATCAGGTAAACACCGATCCTCGATCGAATATAATCCTCTTAGGCACACCATGTAGCCTCACAATCTCACTAAAAAAAACTCTAGCTATGTCAAGTGCCTGATATGTCATACACATAGGGATAAAGTGAGCACTCTTCATCAGAGTGTCTACTACTACGAAAATCGAGTCATGTCTCCTTGCCTTCAGTGGAAATCCAACAATAAAATCCATCGAAACAACCTCCCATTTTGATTCTGGAATAGTGTGTGGTTGTAGTAAACCTGTTGGGTATATATGTTCAGCGTTTACCTACTGACATTATAGACATCTGGCCACATAGTTGACTATGTCTCCCTTCATTCCCTTCCATAAGAATAAGGGTTTAAGGTCTTCCCTCATCTTCATGACTGTCATGTGACCCATGTAGATGGCTATGAGCCTCGCTTAGGATCAACATCCTCAACTCGTCGTTCGACATTACGTAAATCCAATTTTTAAACCTCAATAAACCATCACTATCAAACAAAAATCCTTCAAATCTTGGTACCATAATTGTGTTTAGTCCGATAAAACCCTTGACCTCTTTGTACCAGTCATCGTCACGCTGTAAAGTTAGAATATTTTCACTTAGATTCGTCTAAAGAGGTATCACCGAAAAGATGCATGGTATCTGACTCAATGCATCTGCCACTTGGTTCACTGTTACTTTTATGTAAGTAATCTCAAAGTTGTACTCGCTAAGAAATTTCAACCAATGTCGTTGTCACGCATTCAGGTCGCTTTGCATAAATATGTATTGTAGTCCACAGTGGTCAGTCTTTAGTTCAAATTTTCATCCAAGAAGGTAGTGTCTCCAAACCTTCAAGGCATATATGATGGCTAACAATTCCAAATCGTGTGTAGCACAGTTCTTCTCATGATTTCTCATTTTCCTCGAGATGTAAACGATCACTCATCCGTTTTTCATCAAGACTCCACATAAGCCTTCCTTTGATGTGTTAGTGCATACTAAGAAGTCTGTGTCCATGTTAGGGACCTTTAGTATCGGTTTTGTTTCCAACAACTCCTTGAGCCTCTGAAATGATTCAGTGCATTTCTCGGTCCAAACAAACTTCTTTTTTTTCTTTTGCAATTATGTGATCAAATTTTCTATCTTTGAAAACCCCTCGACAAATTGTCTATAGTATCCTGCTAAACCCATGAAGCTACACACTTCTGACACATTCATCGATGCATGCCATTCCATAATATCCTCGACCTTGGCTGGATCCATGGCGATGCCTTCACCAGAGATGACATGCCCTAAGTAGTGAATCTTCGATTGATAAAATGAGCATTTGGACAACTTCCCATACAATGTGTACTCTCACAGACACTGTAGTACTAAGCGCAAGTGTTTGTCATGCTCCTCTATCGTCTGAGAGTAAATCAAAATATCATTAATGAATACTTGGATGAACTTGTCCATGTACTTGTGGAACACCCCATTCATCAAACTCATAAATACCCCTGGGGTGTTTGTCAGTTCAAACGGTAAAATAGTAAACTCGTAATGTCCAAACCTCGTCTTAAAGGTGGTCTTAGGGACATAATCCTCCTTGATCCATAACTGGTGATACCCTGATCGCAAATTAATCTTTGAGAACACTATCACGCCCTTCATTTGATTGAACAGATCATCAATCCTCGACAATGGATATTGATTCTTGATCATTTCCTTGTTCAACTGACAGTAGTCAATCCAGAGCCTCCATGACCCATCCTTCTTTCGTATGAAAATAAAAGGAGCACCCCATGGTGACACACTAGGACGTATCAGTCCTAGGTCCAACAATTCCTTAAGTTTCATTCTCAACTCCTGTAACTCCAGGGTTGACATCCGATAAGGTGTTCTAGCTATCTGTTCATTTCCCGGTTTTGTCTATAGTAAACTCCAATTCCCTCTCTGGTGGCATCCCATGTAACTCCTCTGGAGATACACCTGCAAACTCACTCACCACCGGAAGGTGTTCTAAACCTTCTGCTATTCCCTTCTTGTTTAATGCAAGGATCGCATAAAGATTGCACCCCTTGCGCATGATCTTCCATAGCTAAAAGGAAGAGATGAACCTCAGGGAAAATCCTTGGTTTCGTCCTACAATAACATGTCTCTATCCCTTGTCATCAACCAAGCTCAACCATTTCATCATACAATTGAGTATCACCTCATGCGAGTCCAACCAGTCCATACCAATCACGACATCATAAGATCCTAAGATCATGATGTACAGGTTGGCCCTTGTGACAAACTCTCTCAAGTTAAGGATACAGCCCATAACCTTTCCTCCAACCTTTTGTTTGGCTCCCGAGGCCATCTCTATGAGGCTAAACTCATCCTGTTTGACTACCTTTACCTTAATCCTTTTCAGCACTACACCATAAATGAAACTCTTGGTAACACTAGGATATATCAAAATACTAAGGGTCTAGTTAGCGATTGTACCTCTCATCTCAAGAACAGATGACCAATGCTCTGCCTGGAGATTATTCACCGCTTCATGAATCTGATGGGCCTTGCCCAAATCTCCCACGGTAGTGGGTCCAACTGATCCAGATGATTTAGTCCTCTCCACAGGGCAATCATGCTAGTAGTGTTTCTCCCCACATGTCCAATGCCCCTTCTTCGATCCAGTATTCCTGGTACCCGAAGTAGAAGATGATTTCCCACTGGCCTGGAATCCTGGTCTGTTCTATTGAACAACCCTAAACTACTGCTACTATGGTCAACCTTGCTGTTGATGTTGTGGTCCTCGATAAGGTGTCCGCTTTTGAGGTGTCAATCACTGATGTGTAGTGAAAGTGGATCCGATCTGAAAGCCATGATACCCTAGCATATTTCTGGCTGGTGTCTGATGTTATAGTGCACCATATGACACCTAACCTATTGGTCTCAATGGATTCCTGGTATGACCCCCGCTGATAAGATCCTCCTCTGCTATGAGGGCCTTCTAGACAACATCATGCAAGGTTTGAGGCATCAAAATCCTAACCTTTTCATGTAAGATGCCATTAAGGCCGAACATGAACCTGTTGACCTTAAGTTTCTTCGTGTTAATATGCGGAGCATACCAGAGAAGCTCCATAAAATGGGCCTCATACTCAGGCACCGTATGACTGCCTTGTCGTAAGGTGTTGAACTCGTTGAGCTGATGCTCAAATAATTCCTATGATAGGTATCTCTATCGAAACCGTTCCTCGAACAATTCCCATGACATGTCTTCGACGACCATGTTCAGCTACGGTAGGAGCGTCTTCCACCATAGAAGAGCGCTTCCTTTCAATTGGAATACTGCCATGTGAACCTTCATGTTGGAGGTATAATCACGAAGTGAAAATCACATCGCCATATTCTCCAACCATGCCTTGGTGGCTCCGTCATCTGGGGCACCAAAGAAATTAGGAAATTTGACCTTCTCGAGCTCCCGGTGAATGCTACAAGTACTAATCAGAGTGCATGGTGGACCCTCAGGGGGTGCCGACACTCTAGCCTCATCTCTGTCCAAATGGATGATCAGTGCCTCAGACATGCACTAAGAATATATCATCATTCCAACCACAACACCAACTACTATCTTCTCCTACCCGACAACCTGTTCTCCTCCCTAGGGGTTAGACCCCTTAGGTGTGGATGCTACTGCAGACATCGCGCCTCCTCTCCTAGAACCTCATCGTATGCCTCCATGACGTCCTCTAACCATGATTACCTTCATGACTACAATTCAACTCAATTAGAAACATAATAATCAAATCATATCAATGAAATTTGTAGTGATCCCAAGTCGTTGGTTGAACCCACTCTGATACCATATGTAACAGCCCCAACATTACGACTACAAGCGAAGCATAAGGTAATTTTTTTTGGGGGGGGTCAAAGGCAAGATGGAGATGATGACAATAGATTAACCACACAACTGACAAAAAACGCAAGCATGTAGTCCAGGCAACCGAAAACTAGGACTCCACACCCTGAAAAAAGGGCTACTGAGCTAACATGTGTAGAACAAAAAGGAGAAAAGACTACCCGCCCGATGTAAACACGATCACGCCTACAAGATAAGGGACAACAACCCCATCCCGACACAACTAGTTTGACGAACGACACTAGAACCTCAAGGTGTGGTAACCTAACGCGACCTTCAATTCAATGTACCATCTAAAGTGACCTTAAATTCAATCAATTTAATACTAAAATTGTAATTATAATTACATTCTAATCTAACTGTTTAATTATTAAGAAAACTAGATGGACAAGTCTGGTCTGAGTGAAACTAGGTTTTCTACTCATTAAAGACTGTCTAATCATATTAAAGGCTTCTCTATCCAACTAAAGCTATCAACAAAACTAACGACAACCCTTCCAAGTAAAACTGACAAATTATAAAAATAATTTTATTTCTATACTATCTCCCAAGGACAATTATGGCTATGCCAAGGGCATATGGTAGTGGAATTATCACAGGCATTGGTTCAAGTCTAAAATTTACATCGTAGAATCTATATCATACAGGCTGGATAATACGTTACACCATTAATACTCAAAACACAGTCAGACAACAATCTTTGTCAGTAATTAAAAGGTTGTTGTCATGCAACCTGTAACAACGTTGTCAGATAAAGGAAAAACGTTTTCAAGAGAAGGTAGATATAACTGCACTGCCATCAATAAAATAGTATTTGCTAGTGGTTGTAGTCATATTTCTAAATAAGGAGGACGTGGTACCTTACTCACCACAATGGGAATATAAAATCGTTGTTCTACACAGTCGAATGCATAGGTATGTTTAATGGTCTGGGGAAAAAATTGTGGGCAAGGGACACAGTTTTCACAATAGTAATATGGTTATCATCGTCGGGGTAAGGTGTCACAAAAATTAAGTAGTTTACAATCGCAGAGGTAAAGGTATACACAACAATTACATAGTTTACGAATCACAGAGCTAAAGGTATATACAACGATTACATAGCTAGGAATCGAGATCCTTAACAAAATTTAATCATCCTTTTCTAAATACCACAAAATAGATTTAAGAGAACCCACTCTCTTTTAAATTGAATTAACATGGACTAGCTACAGCCAATGATAAGCTCTGGAATTAAGTTTATTCTCCTTCATCACTTTATAATGGCCAAATCGCAGGCAACCAAAAAAAATAAAAGCACAGGGATGCATTCACCCTCCAGGTAGTATTGCTGAGAAAAACAAATGCAAATCAAGGCACAAACGCAGACAAAATTTTTGTTTTCAGTCAAGGGCCTTTCAGTGCTAGAAGGGAACAGTCCAATAGTGAATTTCAGAATAAAATTGAACACACAACAATTCATTGAATAAAATGAGAAACGCAACAATCTCTTAAAGGGACAATTCTTCCACAATGTTGAGACACTCGGTAAGACTTAATCCACCATAGAGGCATTCACATTAGTTGCAGGGATTATACCATGGCATAAGTATTTTGTAAATGAAGAGAAATCATCCCAATAATTGCAGAAATGACCATTCCATGATAACGCAAAAGTCGATCATATAAAAAAAATTGCAGAGATCAAGTCAACAACGTAGAGGTCATGTAAATCACAAGAGGGTGTAATGAAATCAAATAGCCAAGGGAAATAATGGAGGTAGATGGCTTGATAGGATCGTCCTTTTCTCATCATCCACGCACAAAAAATCAAGGTTCTGAGATCCATAGGTCTATTAACGTCGAAGCGACAACCGTAGATCAAGCTCCTGGCCAACTACTCAGGTGCGGAATGATGATATAGGGAAGAAGGGTGAAATAACCACAAACTTCACAATAAATACACCCAAGGCGGTCAAGACATGTCAGGCATCAAAGGCCATGGGAGTCAATCAGTCATCGGGCTAGGCTTATGAAATAAATTCAGTCATCAATCTAAAAAATCAGTATACTTACTCCATTAAACATGTAGATCCAAGCATAAATTCTACAAAAATCTACCATACAAAAATAAGGAGAGCGTACCATTACCTGATCACCCGCTTTGAGTGATGTCCCACGCACTCCGTGCAACTCTCGCTTTCCGACCAGTGAGATTTCACTGGTACCTCCCAACCAATGCTAGGGGTACTCTTGTTCCCCCTTAGCCCCCTGAGCCGCAAAGGGGCCACACATGCTATCCACAGATTCATCTAGCTCCCATCTTGCCTCGCAAGGCCGATCTACCACTCCTCACTGAGATGGGTGTCCCAACTCCCACAAGCTAAGTTAGTCAAGTAGAGATTTCTACAGCGTAAGATTATGCAAATAGAACCTATCCTTGATCCTTCTCCTCCCTTCATTATATAGAGTTTCAAAGTCCCTTACTTTCCTAAAATCTCATTTAGATAAAATTTTAAAAATTAAATCCTAAAAATTCCTCCCCGTACAAGTGTCACCCATCCCTTTCATTCCTCAACGAATTAATTTCTTTAGTTAATTAATTTCCCTTATTTCCCTCACCCACCTAGAGTCACTCCTAGAATCGCTCCTAGGTTTCCCCAAATTCTCTTATAGGTTTTAATGACTTTACCCATTATCAATTTGCTAGTTCAGTTTTAAATTAGAAAGTTCTTAATGGTAGATACCTTACTAAGTTTGACTTTCTTCTTTTTCCCTTGGGTTTCCCTTTTCTTCTTATGTTTCCCTCTTTTCCTAGTTTTTTAAATATTTTAGATTTCCCTCTTTCCCCTTTTCATTTAGGACTCAAATTGGCAGGTGTAGAAATTAACCCCCTTTTTCCTTTTTCCCCTTTTAGTTACTAATTTTAAATTATCATAAATAATAAAACAATTATTTCCCATTTTTTTAAATTTTACCCCAACAGATTTTTATGAATCATTTAAATTGCTTACCCCCTTATTGTTACAAGATTTAACAAAGAGTATAATTATTATTTATGTTGTTTTTTTTTTAAATAGATACATGAAATTTTACCACTAGCATAATTTAGACTTAGACCTTAAATTTTCATGTTGGGCAACATTTTATTAGGGAATTTATTTTTAAAAATTATTAACATGTTATTCGTCCTAGGTCCATCTCGGTTCATTCATTTATCATCAACAACGTGGCATGCCCTTCAGGACACACTAGGTGCTCCAAGGGTGCCACTTGCCTTAATCTATTTCTCTCGCACGACGTTCTTTTCAGGACGCACTACATTCTCCAAGGGTGCAACTCGCCTCTTTCCATCTTTCTTGCATGACATGCCCTTCAGGACACACCATGTGCTCCAAGGGTGCCACTCGCCTCTTAAATGACTTGGTAGACATCAAAAACCCCAGGAGTCAATACTCTTCCAGGTGAACTTGTGAGAGAGTAAGGGGCTCTAAGGAATAAGTCACATGCCTTATTCTGTGCCCCTTAGAATCATCGTGAGAAACTACCGAATTCTTCCCTCACGTCATCGTGAGTCCTCTCGAACTAGGTAAATGTTGACCTACAGTTTGAGCCACATCGGGATTGTTAGTAGGCTGTGGTAGGGTTGTTGTCCATACCTCTCCCTCAACATCTATGGTAGTCATGCATGACCCCTTTACTCCACATGTGAGTCTGGTCAACAAGCTATTGTCAGCCTACATCATCAATGAATCATGTCAGAATATATCCATATCATATCATCTAATTAGATGCACTAATATCAAAGTAAAACAATCAAACCCCAATGGTACACTCCCTGACTCGATCCAGAGTCCAAGGGGTTCCATCGATGCCTCTATATCTTTGAGGTCCAAAATCCTTCACAATTAGTAAAACCGAGTCAATGGCACCTGTCTATGTCAATGAAGTAAAACAACAAGTCATCAACCCATAATGCCTCATAATCAGAATCAAATGTTTTAATAGCATAATAATCCAAATCACTTGCGAGCAAGTGTCCTCAAAGAATAAGTTCGCTCAATGCGCCAGAGCGGGATATTACATACACCCCCTCTTGGTGTGTTTTTATTTTTTATAATAAAGTATATGATCCATGTTCTTTAGAATTTCAAATTAGGCAATATGGGGAAATTGAGAGTGATGTGAGGGGGGGAGGGGGCATAATTAGAGCTTCCACCTTCATGTGGTTGCCCCTGTTTAGTAGAGAATGAACTATTCTCAAAACCAAGAGGAGCTCTACACGAATGCACCTAATCATACCAATGATGTACTTATGTCCATCATCAATTCATCATTATCATTCTCAAAATTATCATTCTCCAAATATCTTATACAAATTTTACTAGGAAATTCATCTATGGAATTGTTATATATAGGTCCAACATAATGATCCCCTATAATGTGGGCATTATCCCTCAAGTAGGTTTCATGACTTCATGTTTGGGTTGTATATAAATGTTGTTGTTTATATACCATATTGTGGATGTCTAAAAATTATTGCTTGAGTGCTCATTGATCATAAAGGGCATGACCAAATCCTTTGAGATATTATCCCAATAAGTTATCATGGGATTCCAATATTTTTCCCCTCCCTTCTCAATCGAGGCTTTATATTGCATGATTGGTGTGTCATCAGGAAGTTGGAATTTGAAGTAGTGGCATCCTTTGATACCAATTATCTTGTGGTTATTTCCCAACAAGTGTGGATCAATGAAGATTT
>WSFP011487869.1:0-15246 GCA_009831015.1 Picea engelmannii
AGAAGAAAGGAAAAACACACTCCATAATCAAAACATTGAGATTACCCCCAAAATATATACAATAAACACTTAATACATTGCAAATCAAATGAAAAAACCATAACAACTTAATACATTGCAACTCAAATGAAAATATTGTGACTGATGAAGATAGGCTTGATAACGATCCTTGGCGATGAGTGTTCCCTTCCTTCATCCGCTTGCTAACTGTTGAGACCTCATTGGTACCTCCCATCCAACGCTAGGGGTACTCTTATTCCCCCTTATCCCCCCGAGCCGCAAAGGGGCCACACACACCCACAACTAGAATACATTCTCTCTCGAGATGGGTATCCCAACTCTCACAAGTAAAACCAATCAAAATTTATGCAACATAACCTTAATCATAACCCGTGTCCTACATTCCTCCTCTCAACCATTTTTTTTATATAATATCCTTAGTGACAACTTTTCATTTGGACATTTAATTTGTTTTTTAAAAATTTAATTAGGAATTATTCCCCCCATACACTTGTCACTCGTTCCCTTAGTTGCACCAATAAATCCACAATTTCATTAAATTCAATGTCAATTTCCCTCACCCATCCTAAAAGATCTCCTAAAATCACTCATAGGTGTCCCTTTATTCCCTTCATTTCCCATTTATGAGTGACACCTTTCTAAAACAAAGTTGAGTTAAAGTAGGCATGTTCTCTAGTTAGACTAGACTTTCGATACATTTCTATGCTTACACATTCTTGTATTCTTTATTCCTTTCTCATTTTAATTTCTAATTTAGTATTTACTTGCACAAGCGTATTAATCACTCCTTTGGATTTATTTTTATTTTCATTTATTCTTAATTTGATTTATTTCATCCCCTCATTATTTAATTTAAAACTTTAGTTTTTAGTCTTCTCTCTCACTTAGACTTAGGCTTAGTTAAATATTTATTTGCAAATGCCTAGACCCTTGGGGATTATGCTTAATAAATTCATTATTTAGTTAATTAATTAATTCGGCAAGTGCTCAAGATTTTACAAAGTTTAATATTCGCTCAAAGTTTTCAAGGCCACCTAGATTCTTGACTCATTTTTTTTTTTAATTCCGCGATCTGCCCTTCAAGATGCACTCAGTGCTCCAAGGATGCCACTCACCTTTGATTCAAATTCTAATTTCATGACGTGTCCTTCAAGATGCACTCCATGCTCCAAGGGTGCCACTCGCCTTTGACTGGTTTTGGTAGTTTTCCAACCCTTAGAGTTAGCACTCCATTCAGGCAACCTTATGAGAGATTAAGGTCCTCTAAGGAGTAAGGAAACTGCCTTATTGTGCACCCCTTAGAATATTCATTAGATATTGTCTCAGTCTTCCCTTAGGGCATTTTGTATCTCTCGAACTAGGTAATCGTTAACCTGCAATTTGAGCCATGATGGGAGTGATAGTAGGATGTGACAGGGATGTTGCCACACCTCTCCCTCAATATTTGATTGTTGTGCATGGCCCCTTTATTTGATTGTTGTTTGATTAACAAGCAATCACCAACCTGCATCCATCAACGAAACATTACCAATGATCCATAAACAACATCATAATATACCCGATTATATGACACATATGAATAAATAAAGTAACCAAACCAATACAATCCACTCCCTGACTCTATCTGGAGTCTAAGGAGGTCTAGGGTTGCCATTGACATCCTTAATATGTATTTTTTCTTGCACATTCAAGGGAAACTCATCAATAACATCTACCTATACATATATATTAAACAACATAACATCACAATCCATCAACATCATCATAAGAATCCATAAGTGAAACAAACAACCATATACTAAACCGGATCACTTGCATGCAAGTGTCCTCAAAGAATAAGTCAATAATGTGTGCTCACAAGAGTGGGATGTTACATTATAAATTAAACAAATACTGGGGGGGTGAATCAATATTGTATAAGATTTCTCACTTTTCTTTCCTTTCAACAAATTAAAGTTATTTAGAAGTGATTACTTAATCAACAATACATGTAGAACCAAAACATAACAGAGAAAGCACATTACACCATAATTTTTACATGGAAACCCAATGTGGGAGAAAACCACAAAACATCTTTCCTTATGTTCTTCTATAAACACAAACTTACAATTTACAATTTTTCATCTTGACAAGCACCCACCTATCACAAATGAACACACCAATCCTCTCATGAAACAATGAGGACACCAATCCTCTCAGGGACCAACTCGTCACAAATAATGAGGACACCAATCCTCAGTGAGCTTCAAATCACCCTAGCACCACCCTGACACTCTAATTTCAATTTAGATAGTATTCTTACAGAACTGGACGTTTCTCTACAAAAATCAATCCGATATGTCTCCAGTTCAGTTTCGTTGAATAGGTACATGTCCTTTTTCTTCACTTTTCATCCACACATTAATCACAGAGCACATTCTTATTTATAATTTTTTTTCTTAAGTTTCCCATCGTATATGTGGATGCATAACATTATATTGTGGACATATTTTGACCAGATCAAAGTCCTGTTAGTTACACTTATTTCTAAATAAAGTATGTGGATGTGTGATAGTTATATTGTGGACAAATCTTGACCATATCAAGATCCAATTATTGTTGGACATTATTTGAATAAATCAAATGGACCAAATCTTCCTATGAATGAGCTCCAACTCATCTCTAGCAACATAACTTAGTCTTATCAGAGCATATTCTCATGAATGAAGCTACAACTCACATTTTGGTCTATAGAGAACCTACTAAGCAGATAGAATAAGAGCCCAAGGCTCAAGTCACAAGTCTTCATCCTATCACACTTTCCCTCTAGTGAACTCACCCAGTCACTCCATTCATCCCATCGCATTCCACTCTGTCACTTGTTACATGGGCTTCATTTCATCACAATTGACTTCACCATTCATCACACTTACTTAAGGTGCCCTCTAGATTTTCTTTTATGCAATATTTGACACAATTTTCCACAGTTCATTTTTTCACACGAGTTTCACCTCAACACACTCCATTCCACAGTTTGCTACACTGGTTCAAAGCACCCTACATATTTTCTTCTACACCATTGACCCTTATTTGTTCCATTGATTCTTTAATCCTTCAATCCTTTTGTGCACTTATGTTTTTATCATTTCATGACTTCCTTTGTCTATGCACCATACTTTGTTCCATAATTTCTGCACTATAACTAACCATTTCCATGACCACTTTGACATCAATGAAAACATATGTGAAACAAACTACCCCTTTGTCATTGATGGAAGCCAAAAGATATTTTATCTTTGTTCTGAAAAGTGGCTTCTAAAGAAATGGCCTTTATGTTGAGCTACTCCCTTTCAATGTGTGAAAATGTAGGTTTCTCCCCCTTTCAATGTGTGCAACCTCCAAATCAATATGCTAAATTGTTCCCTCTTTCAATGTGCATCAACATCAAGCTCCCCCTTTCAATGTGCACAACTTCCATATCAATGGCCTTTATGATATTCTCCCCCTTTGAAATCAATTACAAATAATGACTTGGGATATTCTCTCCACCAAGTCTCTTTACGCACACAGGACCATCCTTAAACAAAATACCACTGAGAGCCATAACAAACTGCAATTGTGCACACCTCCAAAAAAACAACTTCTCCTTGATACTACAACAAATGGGGAACCTTGTGAAGTAGGGAACTGTGTTCTTTATTGAATAAGAGAAGACGATATCACCCCGAGCTTCTATCTAAGATACTCAAAGGTTTCTCTAGGTAATGGCTTGGTAAAAATATCTACAATCTTCTCTTTGGAAGGAACATACTCTAATTTGACCACCTAATCTTGAACCTGTTCTCTGAGAAAATGATATTTGATTGGTATATGCTTATTCTTAGAGTGTTGAACATGATTTTTAGAGATATTAATAACATCAGTATTATCAAACATGGTGAAGATAGGTTTATCCCAAGGAACTCGAATATCCTTAAGATTGTGTTTAATCTACAAAAATTGAGTACAACAGGATTTTGCAGCTATATATTCAGCTTCAACTATAGAGAGAGAAATGGAAGTTTATTTCGTGTTTATCCAGGACACTAAACAACTGCCAAGGAAAAATGTGCTTCCACTAGTAATTTTCTATCATCATTACTTCCTACCCAGTCTACATCATAATAATCTTTGAGAACAAGGCTTGTTTCTTTTGGATACCACAAGCCATAATAAACAACACCTTACAAGTATATAAATATTATTTTAACTACAAGAACATGAATTTCCTTAGGATTTTCTTGAAATTTTCCTACCAAAACAATTGCTTTTATGATGTCATGCCTTGAAGTTGTGATATAGAGTAAGCCTCCTATCGTAGGCCTATACATGTTTTGATCTATTTCTGGAGCATCATCATATTCTGATTTTGCAACTGGTAGTCATAGGAGTGCTCACTTGGGCTATTGGCCCTCAACCAAGTTTTGAGGAAACCTTGGTCAAGTTTGGATCACTTTTGGACTTCGAAAGATTGGTCGAAGATGGAGTGCCCAGGCAGAGCTGAGATCATGGATCTCACCGATTTTGTGGGCTATGTGGACCCAGTAAGGGATTTTCCATGGGTTTTGTAATGGGTTATGGGATGTCAACCCATGGGGTTTACCCATGATTAGGCCTTATTGTAAGGGATTGTAAAAGTATAAATAAGTAAGAATGTAGAAGCTTATGAGTAGCGGGTGGCTAAGTGCAAGTAGTTTTGAGTGGCTTTGTGAAACATAATGTGTATGTATTAAGTCTCTGTGCTTGATAGAAAAGTTGGCTTGGTTCCTTGACCTAGTTTGGAAGGAGGATATGGTGCTTAGTGCGTAGATATCTTGTCCTATGCGAAGCTCGACTTTGTGTCTTAGTGCACAGGAGTCACTAAATGTAAGAGATTGAAGAATAATAAAGAAGACAAAGTAGTTGGTGGATGTAGCCCCACACTGGGGTGAACCACGTATATCTGGTGTCTTTGGATTGCTTTGTGTTGTGTTGTTTATGTTATGAATCTACTCAGTGCTTTGATTGGTATATATGATAGATAGATTTGTGGATTCTTAGTGATTTACTTATGTTAAAGATGAATGAATGTTAGATCTAACTCAGTGTTGTGTGATAAATGGTTGAAGTGCTTAATCTTTATTGTTACTGAATCAATCTATCTTTGGGTATGTTCTGCGAGGTTACTAAGGTTAGGAAACTAATGAATGTCACCTTCTAAGTGCTTTTAGAATACTCTGCAAAGTTTTATTATCACAGGTCTGTGTCCCATCTTGGTTACAGATACCTGCGTCATATAACCCCCCCTGATTCTACCTCGGTTGAGAGTTCGCCTACTTCGTAGGTGTTGCCAAAATGGATGGTAGTTAGGGTTTTGTTGGTGCATTGAACCCTGGGTCTACCCCTGTGCCAACAAATGGTTCCGTTGCTGGGACCTGAAACTGTGATTGTTGGGAATTGAAGTAAAGAAAAGAGAATCTTTGTGTGTAGATTTGTTGTTGAAGTGCACAATACTCTACTTGACTTGCGAAGCTTTGTGCTAGGAAATAAATATGATCTGAAGAAAAGAGGTAAAGATTTGTTCTTTGATAAGAGTAAGATAAGTGAAATTTTTTGTTTTGAAAGCATGAATTTAAGTATGTTTAACAGATTTTGTCCTAGTCTGAAGGCTAGGGCGCAGTTGCAAGAAAGTGTTGATTTGAATAAATTTAATATAAATGAAGAAAGATATGTTATTCCTATGCATAGAAAGATTTTTTGGACTAATAAGTGGATGCAGGAACCTAGAAAGAATTTTTGCAGATTGAAGATCCAACACTGTGACCCTAGTGCATAGTACAAAATAAGTTGGGGAACATACAAGAGAAAAAGAGAATTAACTTTGTGTTATAACTGTAGAAGACTAGGACATCTTGATAAGGAATACCCTGACATAGGTCCTATTTGTATTTTTTGTAAGATTGTTGGTCATGAGGTTGAGGATTGTCCAAGGATGATTGCTAAAGTTTAACGAATGAGCATGAGAGAAGAAAACTATGAAGGAAGTCAAGAGACTAAAAGCATGTTAGAGAATCCCAAAGAGAAAGAATCAAGAAGAGTTCAAAATACATTAGTACAATTGAAAGAAATCATGGATGTTCACAAAGATGTCATTTTACCAAAGATAATGAAAATAAAACAGCGCACAAGTACAAGAATAGAAGACTTTGACATAGACTGTGTCTTGGATGAAGACAGACAAGTGAATATTATGACAGAAGACACTTGGGAAATTTTGGGAAAGCCCATTGTGGTACCTTAATTGGGAAGGATAGGCTTGTTTAAAGGAAAGATGATAACCTTATGTGGAAGAGTTACTAATGTACTTGTTACTATTCAGGGAAAATTGACTGAAGAAGAGTTTGAAGTCATTAAGTTTTTTGAGAACATCACCCCTTTCCCACTTTTTCTATGTAAGACTTGGATTGAGAAGGATCAGATCAGAAGAAAAACAGAGGAAGAATCTACAGAAAGGAAAAAACAAGAAGTAAGGGATGTCGTAGCTATAAAAATAGACTGACTAATAGAATAACGAGAGGATAATTCGAAACAACAAAAAAAAGTAACAATGCAGGAGGAACAAAAGGAAAGAAAATAAGTTATCAAGGTTGAAAGAATGCAAGAATGCTTGGAGAACCTATCTATGAAAGAAATAAGTATATCCACCCAACAAATATTAAGATAAGGGATATTAACTTCAGACCCTTTGAAAGCACATCAACAATGTGAAGCCACTGCGCTAAAGGAAGATAAGAATAAGAATGGAAAGAGGATTCCAGAAACAGTTAGAGAGACTCAGATCACATGAAATAAGGAAAGGAAGATCAACAAGAAGAAATCTAAGTTGGAAAATCTATAGGAAGCTACAAAGAACATATGGAAGACTTCGCAAGAGGCAAGTTCTCAAGATTTGAACTTCGCTGGAACAATAGGACCACGCAGAATGGGACTTCGTCCTGGCAAAGCTATATGACCGTTGGAGGGACCCCAACCATTAGAATGACACTCTGGAACGGTTAGAAAATGAATTTATGGGTGGAAGGATCACTCTTAGATGTTGAGACCGCACCATAACAGACAAATTCACATTAATGGAAGCATTCTTGGCCATTGGAAGAATCCGTTACAAGGCCCCATTTATTTAACTTGTCCATTGCTGTGATGGGACCACTTTTTTCTACCCGTGATTAACTGAGCCAAGAATATAATTGACTGTGTGTCAAGTTGTGTTATCATAAACTATACATCATTGTTTATTTGACTACCTCGCTTATCCATTATCCTACCCCGACCTGTCTGTTTAAAGGTGAGAATATCAGGCGAACCTATTGAATTAGAGAAGTTTGTAGAGGAGGTCCTCAAGAAGATAATGGTTGACATAAAGTTATTTGAAGGTGTCTAAGCATTTTCGACTAGGGGACTACAGGCTTCCCCATCGACTGGACGTCACTCTGGCCGTGTTAACCCCACGACTGAGCAGTGAAGCAAGCATCACGGTGATCTGGCTAATGCGAAGCAAATCCCATCAATCCTACCTGAGTATATCCCACCTTTGGATAGCATCATTATCCGTGACAATGTTCCTCGAGATTATGAGTACACCCTGATCACCGCATACATTCCGAAAGGAATACGCGTAGTTGGGAGTCAGTTAGGACAGATCCCACTACTAAAGAACAATGAATTTAATCTAGGATATAGGAAGAACTATGATATGCTAGAGCCCCACTGCTACTTGATGAAGTCAACTGGGAAGAAGCCTTGCCTTGTCTCATAGCCATGGATTAAGGGACTAGCGCAGTCCACTGTGCTAAATGTGATGAATATTCCCCATTTTGGCTGACACCAGTAGGTTAACACTTGTGTTAAACTCCACCTATCGTGCTATCATGGTGAATACCTGTGGCTCGAATAAAGGATTACTGTGGATCTAGTGTTGATCCACTAGATTACAGGATTAAGCATGAAGGGACCTGACACTCAACAGTTTTATCCAGGGAAGGCCTCAGACCGCTCCTTGGCACAGTGCATCAAGGAAGCTTACGACAAAGTCAAAAAAGGAAATCGAGGTTACAAGGTAGCCTCTATCCAAGATGGCGCAGTGCGCCTCGCGTGCCAACTCATAGCTGGAAAGCTCGTAAAAAAGAACAACCCCACACAGGTCACCGTGTTCATGGTGGACCTCACATGAAATTATGTGGAGGGAATGCAGATGAACTGGGCGATCTACCTCATCAATGAACTTGAGAAAGATTGTCGTGAATCTCGATATTTGGGATACAAATTCCACTTCAGTTGGCTGATCGTTTTGATCACATTTGTTTCTTAGAAAATGCCTATAGGAACCACCTTTCCAGAGATCAAACCATCGGAGTCGTTGGCCATTAATTTTTCAACCTTTTGGTACACCAACAATATGACGAAGCAGTGGCAGTCCAACACTCTGTTCCATGCATATTATCAACGACTGAAGGTTTCCATTGAGTCATTTATGTGCATGAAACCACACACCTTGCACCAATATAGACCAATAGCCAAATTCCACACAGATCCACATTTCATCTATATCGCTGCGTGCATAGATGAGAGCAAGGAAGAGTTACAGTCGTACTACAAGATAACATATGAAGACATGGAGTAGATCACAAAGGAATGGACGGAGGAGTTCCTTGTACCTATCGCTGATGCAAAACTCTCTGGCACTGACACCATAGGAAGCCCCATGGTCACCTGAGTTGAGCACGTTGGACAGTCCAGTGGGACGAAGAAGAAGAAAAAGAATGAATAAATATAGGATATAGAGAGCAATGAGTAGGACAATGCCTCTGAAGAAGATGGATATGGCTCGTTAGAAGGAGGAGGGGATGAAGGAGAAAATAAAGGAAAAGGTGATGCTACACCGCCTCAAGATCCCCCTACTGAAACAGTAACACTGCAGAAGAGGAAGGTTTCTCAAAATAAACCTTCAAAAAGAAAGAAGACACGTGCTAGTAAGCCCCAGTTGGAGGCCATGCTCATGGAGGACGATATCAGTTTGGTCTACGGAGCTATGGAGGATGCTTTTGAGGATATCTTACAGAGATATGGAGTGAAGCAGGAAGATCTATATGGAAGGGTTGAGAAGGAATTAAAGGAAGTACATCAGGCTATTTGTTCGGTTCACGCAGTACCTACTGCGCCTTCCTCGTCACATATTATAGAATTGGGGGGTGAACCAACCCAATTGAGAAGACTGGCATATGCGACAGAAGCTTGACTTCAGAAAATATAGGAAGAGAAGGAGAAGGCTACCGAAGCCTTGAAACAAGAGAAATATGAAGCCCTAAAACAACTACGAGTAGCGTGATACTCTCTAATCACCTATGAAAGTGAGAGAGAAGAGTTTCAGGCAATTCTCCCAGAGGCAAAATCCCAGCTACAAAGAGAAAAGGATCAGTTTCACGCAGAAGGGGCCATAGTCAAAGAAGCGGTGAAAACAACATGTTTCTTTGTGCCAAGCTTAGAACAGGAGGACCAGGAGTTGGTTGAGTCTCAAGTAGTGAAGCTCGCTGAGACCATCTAATAAATTCAAGTGAGGATAATAGAGTTGTAGGTCCAAGAAGTACTGAGCACTCCACAAGAGGTGCGTGATCAGAGGGAGGAAGATACTAAGAACATAGTCGTAAGGATCAAATCCCTTGCCTTAGAGTGAAAACAACTGAGCAATAGAAGCGTGTAGACATATGAACGCCTTGCAGAAGATCCATAGCTAAGGAAACTGGAAGCGCAGTTACAAGAGGCACAACAATAGGCCTTCTCCGTGCAGGCGGAAATGAAGATTCTCATTGTATTTGAAAGAATGAGAAGATCCTAGGTGTTGTGAGTGGGAAATCCCTCTACGGACTAACACTTAGGGTTTAATTATGCATGCAGAAAAGACCTAAATATTTCTACTTTCTACCGTCGTCCCAGACCTAATCCCTATCATTCTTAAGCAAATACATAGTTAATAAGATCAAGTGAGCATACCTTATTTCGGGTGTTTGATGTAGATCCTTCCTCACTCTTTCTTTCTTTTTGATTGCAACTCTCCTCCCAAGGTTGACCTACATTCACACAAAACAAACAACAAACTCTACATGCATTTGATATATAGATTAATGGGTTAGAGATTCAATAAACAAGTATGCAATAAACCATGAAAACCTCATATGGTGGGATGGGAAAAGTATTTATTTATTATTAACTTCAACAAATCAACTTACAATGATGAAGCCGACCGATGCTCCATGAACCTGGTCCTGGGCTCCTCTTCAACTGTCCTTCAACTTCTTTTCTCTATATTTCTCTTTGTACAAGGAAGGCTAAAGGGTTGGGGCAAAGGGAATGCACAATTGGGTATAGTTTCTTTACTATGATTCTCCTCTTCCAAATGGGACCCCTAACCCTTCTTTTATAGGATAGAATAAGCTAGGTATTTGGTCGAACCCTCGTCCATGCACGGCCGGAAGTTTTAGTTAAATCACCCAAAGTTGTGTGTTCCGTCGACAACTTTCCTTTTTTCGTGCTTTTGTAGGTACACATGGGTTGTTTTGGGTCAGCTAGTGTGTACACATGTGCAGTAATGGAGTAGGGTGCGTGGGCCTTTATAAAAGAGGTTTTTAAGAAGAGTTGTTTAGCAGTGCTTTGGAAAAGAAGGAATATGAGATGGCCTGATGCCAAGTAAGCATGTCTCGTGAAAATTAGGGTTATGACAGATGCCCCCTGATGTGTGAGATCAGAAGAGCATCTGATGGCTGAAATACATTAACAATCTTTACTGACATGCCGAACAAGTGAGCCCAGGGACCAGAAAGCGGGAGGCACTGTCTGCAAAAATAACAATTGTCTCATGGAGGCAGGCATACCCATGCTCGAGATAAAATAAAATCATGGCTACCAATCAAATACACTGTAGATCCATGTCATATAACTATATAAAGTGTAGCCGCGAACAATACACAACAGAGCTACATCTCGAAATCAAAAAGATATACATGTAGAGTATCCATCTTCTTAGAAGATGATAAGGCCTGATGGTTGGAGATGAGGTCTTTAGAGCTCGAGCAACAACTTCAAAATCTTCAAAACTCAGGTAGGAGTGTAATATGAGTGTATGAATTTACTACCCAGAGGTCTTCGACGGCTTGTCGGTCATGGACTAGAGAATCTTGATGATCATATTGAAGGCTTCATTGATTTCGAACAAAGACTTGATTGGACGTTCAAGATGGCTGGGTATGAGGGCAGGAGACAAACTGTAGAGGGGCTGACTCAGGCTTGGTAAAAAACTTCCCTTGGAAAACAACACGACAAATGATGAGACTCAGGTAGCATGGCATTTAACATAAGTTTACGATGCAAGAGGCAACACAAACTCTCCATATGTTTGGAAGAATAATCAAACGGAGGACAACACAACTCTATGTAGTGAGAACAACTTCCTAAGGTCGTATTAAATCCCAGAGGTTGACAAACAAATGGACCGATGTGCTTTATCCAAGGGTGACTCATTGTGCTGCCAATAAAGAAAATACTTTTCCCTTCCTCTTTTTGGGGTATATTTGATTTTTTTTGTCTTTTTCAATGATTTTTTGGAAAAAGAATAAAATAATGTTACGTTACAAAGGAGGAATGAGTGTTGCAAACATACAAGTTCAAGGCATAAGGACAAGACTGATGTTCAAAGAAATGACACGTGGAAAAAATCCTCCAGGGGCCAAAGGTGTCAAGATGCAGAGGCAAAGTTCTACAAGGCTTGTGTATAAGGTATGCTTAGATGGTTTAGTTGAGAGAAACATGGAGCTGACATTTAGACCAAATACGCAGGTATGCAAATGCGGTTAACAAAACACACAATGGTAACATCCTTCGATGTAAGTTTAATGATCCAAGATAAGGTAAGCTCGACGATTTTCATATTTAGAGAGTCTGAAAAAACGTAAAAGAAGACTCCATTGAGGTACCTTTTTTGAAGGTAGTCTAGTCGGTTCAAAAAAGGGGTAAACTAGCACCGACAAGATGTCTATTAGAAACCATTTTAATGAGTGTGATAAAGACAAGGTCACTCGACCATTTTTTCATTTTTAAGGAGTTTGAAAAAATATTAACTATGGACTTTGTCAGGAATGTTCTTCTGGACCAGTTTAACGAGTGTGAAAGAGTAAGGTCACTTGGCGATCTTTTCAATTTGAGGGATTCTGAAAAGAGCTTAACTATGGACTCCGTAGGGGTTCTTTTTTCATAAATTTAGTCTCTCAAGCATGAAAAAGGGTTAAAATGAAACCTGAGAGTACTCTTCTAGAGAAATGAAGTTCCTTAGAGTATACCTTTGTTCGTATAGTTGACTGTCCGGACTGAAAAAGGGGTAAACTACCGCCAGACAGATGTGACTTCAAATTTTAGTTTAACGAGCATGAAAGGCCACAAGATCACTCAACAGTCTTTTCATGTTTATAGGGTATGAAAAGGGCTTAAAATAAGACCCATTATGTATTTTGGGAATCCCGAGGGTGAGGTCATGAGTGAAAAGGAATCATGAAAATGAGGCTCAAACTCGTAATTAGGAAAAACAACAAGGACTCCCGAGCCTACAGTGATTAGAGACAGCTTGGACACCATAATGCAACCAGGATCTACCTAGGGAATCCATGTTCCGGTAAGCTCTACCACCAACTCGCGACACTTCTAAAGCAATAATGATGGTTTCATGTCGCAACCTGATGGGATTGATCCTATGGAAAAGGGATAAATACAACGAGATACAAAAGTTAGGGTAGAAACCTAACCTATATGCTCAAGTTGATCATCTGAAAATTTTCCACGGACCATCAAAAGTTACCCAAAACTCCAAAACATTGTCCTGATACCCGATCGTACCCTTCCAATGCAACTCTTGGATCATTCTAAATGGTTTTTGGTTTAAAGAAAATGATAAGAGGGTCCAAAAAAGTGACAAAAAGAAGCCAACAAGTCTATAAATAGAAGTTGGCATCTCATTATCACCATTGCTGATTTGGAAATTGACTCTGGAGCAAAAAACCCCTTTGATAAAAGTGGTGATTTTGGGAGATACAGTGGACGAAACAACCATCTATTTGGACCAAGTAAGTACAAACTCTCTCATCTTACAATTTAAATCTTTATTTTTACTTTGGGTTCCAAGTTTTGGGGGGGCATCGACCTTTAAAAGGTCGGTCCTAGGTCCATGCAAGCTGTCTTAGGACAGGCCACGTGTACATTCGAGCAGAGTAAAAACTGCATGCGTGTACATGTGACCGTCAGAAGTACATCCCACATGGACCTCCTTTTTGAATGAAATTAAAAAAAAAAACAAGGGTTAAACCTCCTGAACTTTGGTGTTTTGCAGGATGTATGTTCACTGGAGAGAAAGAGAGCATGAGGATGTTAGTGAGTTGGTCGAGGAAGACCCCAATGTTGTGGTTGCCTTGATGCAATGTGGGCTACTCAAGTTCTTCTTATGTCCTTTTATGTGGGTACAACCTAGGTTAATGAATGCCTTGGTTGATTATTGGAATCCATATGCAGAGGCATTTATGTTAGAGGGGAAGTCACTGGTGCCCATGATAGAGGATATATTTTTTTTTACTGGCCTCTCTAAGAGAGGGGAACCAGTCAACTTCTGTACATTTCCTTCAGGGTCACATAACATAGCGGAATTGATAGGACTTTACTGTGAGGATGATACAGACCAATTGAGCTCACAGGTGCCCATAAGCAAGATTATTGACTTATCATTGCAGACGATTGTGTTTATTATTGGGCGAATCACTAGTTCTGCGACTCTACATCAGGCGTCCAATGCATAGATGACCTATGCAATCCAGTGCTTAAACGCACAAATATTTGACTGGAGCACCACGTTGCTAGATTGTATGAAGAGGCAGTTGATAGATTTTCAGTCGTGGACGCAGAGGAACTTTGGGTTCGGGACCATTCTATGCTCTTCCTTTTTTGAAAGAGTTCTGAGCTTTAGTCCTCGAGCAGTGGTACAAGGACATCGAGCCTCTCTTCTTGCAGTTTGTAGATGGGCAGTGTTACTGCCATGACAAGGTGGTGGGAGGACCAATGAGTCCTTTGACGATGATTTCTTCGCTTGGTTTTCGCAATAGATCCCACTCATAGAGGATTACCCTTATGCTGGGATTGAGTTCTCGAGAGATCCCAAGATACCAGTACCTCCTGGTGAGGAGTGAGGAGAGATGGGTAAGTTTACATCATTGCTTTGTTGTTGTTTTTTTTGTGAAACATATGTAATTTTTATGTTGTTTTTGTTATATATCATTTTTTTATACCAGAGTATTTGACAGATATGTGTTTGTTGTGTGTAGATGTGGGACCAGTACGACCTACGGACTATGCGAGGAACAAGCATCGTCCTCGACTAGAGGCCGCACCTGCAGTCGCAGGGGGACTAACAACAACAGGAGAGATTCCAGCTGAGGAGCCTGAGAGGGTGTTGAAACGATTCGAGCAAAACTTTACTGTGCTCACTCACACAATCCCTATGACAGAGATTGAGGATCTTCCACCATCTATGCAACATCATGTAGTGGGGGCACCATGGACGTGGGTTCAATTGTTTCGGCATTTGGCAAATGTTGTTGATCAATACAACAGGCCCCACAGGCCCTGACCTTAGTTAGACTTTTCATGTGTTGAGAGCACTACTTGTATATATTTTTTGAGGGCATAATCCCCATGAATCGTTATGGGTCATATTTTTGAGGCACTTGCGTCCACCTATGTACTCTGGTGACTATGATATTATATATGGATTTTTATGTCTTTTTGTGTCTTATGGATCATTTTTTCCTTTAAAAATGTACTTACATGTTTATGTGTATGTCCTTTCATATGTGTGCAAGATGTCAATCTAAAATTTGATTAGCTAAAGTATCTGTAATTTGGTTTAATCTCCTAGGACCATGAAAATATGTAATATAATCAAAGCTTCATTCTAAGACACGTGCCCTAAGGAATCGTTAGTGTAAAGTTGGATCATGAACATGGTAGACTCTATTTAACTGAGACACAACCAGCTGAGTGTCGAGATAGACCCAAAGATGAGAGATACCAAATAACAAGGCGTCACAAAGCAACTCAATAACTGCACTATACTTGGCAACATTATTTGTGGTGTCACCTAAG
>ML882633.1:0-15246 GCA_009831015.1 Picea engelmannii
TGATATTGGTTTACTTTAGTTTGAAAATAGAACTAGACTTGAGACTTCAGTTACAACTCAACATTACACTTTAGTTCTAAAATAGAACTAGAACTGAGATTGGTATACTTTATTTCGAAAATAAAACTAGACTTGAGACTTCAGTTACAACTCAACATTACACTTTAGTTTGAAAATAGAACTGCGCTTAATACTTCAACTACAAATCAACATTACACTTTAGTTTGATAATAGAACTAGATGTGATACTTCAGTTACAACTCAACATTACACTTTAGTTTGAAAATAGAACTTGACTTAATACTTCAGTTACAACTCAACATTACACTTTATTTCGAAAATAGAACTAGATTGAGACTTCAATTACAACTTGACACTTTACAAGGAAATTTGAAATTATCTTCATGGTGGATAATGTTGCATGTGCCAATGTACTAGATCTATACATTTATGTCATTTGCAATATTAGGAATATCGTTTGTTTCTAGCTCATAGGAATTTTATATTCAAATTAACTTTTTCTAGATGCCTTGAATTTTTCTAATGTCTAATAAGGCTTGACTAGGCTCATAGAGGTTGTACGTTCCCCCTAAATTTTTCACTAGTCTGTCTATGCTCACAGAGGTTGTACCTTTCCCCTGAATTTTGCACTAGACTATCTATGCTCACATATTTTTTACGTTCCCCCTGACCTTTTCATTAGACTTACATACCATCTTGTTTGTCCTTACTTTTGATTTGACTCACAGATGTTTTACGTTCCCAATGGTTTTTGTCAATACCTCACAAGACTAGTTGATTGTCCAAATCTCCCTGGCTAGCCTCAGGGTGGCCCATATGGCCTCTCATTGGAGAATGACTGTTAATGCTACCAAATTTAACATTGGGCACCCAAATAACTTGAAGTGTTCAATCTCAGGCCTCATTTCGGTGAAGACTTCTTTGGGAGTTATGTTTTTCAAAGGCTGGTGAAGACTCTTGTTCTGGACATATATTGTGTCATGAATGCTTCTTCCCATGGAATCTTAGAAGGATTCTGATCATTCTTTGTAGGATTGGTTGTCTCAATTATTTTTCTATTCTTATTATTTCTCAAATGGTTCTATCTCCTTCTCATTCAAGTGAATCCCTCTGAATTATAAGCATCTTCTTTTCTTGTTAACCTATCTAGAATAAGAAAACAAAAAGAGCCAACACAAGAATATATCCTAAAGGAGAATAATGAGTACATCTATAGAATAAAAACTTTTTAAGGAATATTGTCACAGCTACAAAACTTACTTGTAATGTTGAAAACTTTTACAAATATAGGTTAGAAGAATGACAATTACAACAATCAAGCCTGAAGTATTTACTTTGAGTGTGTTGTTTCTTTGAATCCACTGAGATCCCTTTGGATCCATGACTTCAACAACGGTTCCTTCCTCCTACAATTTTACTCATGACAATGATAAAAATAATATATACAAGTGCATACCTCCAAGAAAATACCTAGCACACAAGAGGGTGCTTAAACCATATAAATCTAGTGCCCAAGAGAGGTGCACACCTTTTGCCAATGAGATGTACTTGCTGAAATTTCCAAACTCACAAGGAAGATATGATTCCACAATGAGTAATCATACCTTACTTATATTAGACTTGACCAATCAACAAAGGAATCTCTTGGCTCAATAGGGCCAACCTCTCTAAGTCACTTTACAATTTATTATTATTATTATTAGTAATATTAATTATATTTTACATTTATTATTAATCACATTAAGGTGGGGCTAACGTGTACCCTTTACATAACAATTAGGGTTACAAGCACGTCTAACTCTTGAACAACATATAACAAAGGATATGATACACCCACTAGGGGCACATCCATAGGGATGTAATATCTCTGGCTCACTACATTATACATAAGAACCATATGCACAAACATTCACCTGTGCTCATCCATCATCACATCCACTATACAGATCTCCATTACCATTGCCTCACATACGAGAATAATCTAGATTTTTCTCATAAACTCTGCTACTCAAAGGAGGCTAACACATAATATTCACTTTTGTCCACATGAGGATGCAGCCAAAATTTTTGGTATTTCACATGTTCACCTTATGCTCAGCCATAGGAATGTCCAACTCATCAGATCGTTTTTCCTACTCAATAATCATCTGGACTTCTTCTCACTCTCTTCACGGAAGAGTTCATATCTATGTTCCTAGCTCTATCTCAGAAAGGAACCATGAACCATTATTAGGGATTTTTCTTAGGTTTTTAATATAAGAGAAAGGATTCACATAGGTGCAATGATCCACACCTCACAGGTTTGTAAGCCGAAGAATTTCTCACATAGATGCATTCATCAACAAAACAGAGACTCCCGAAGAGAGGTTTTATGGTGTCAAACAATATTCTATATCTCAGTCTTTCTCTTTTCAAGTAAACTGGCAGGGAAGTAGGTCTAGGTTGCAGCATGTGTTTCCAATTTACCATCTCCTCAAAATCCTCACTAGCTTCCTGATACTATCCTTGAATCTCTACCAAAGTACTCTGTATATTTAATTATTCTTTCCACTCTACCCATATGTCGATCAATAGAACAAGGAGATCATTCTTTAACTTAGCTCTATCTTCACTGGCAGACAATGCTTGAGATTTGATGGATTCCATAATACCAATTGAGGCATTAGTATTTTCTTGAGTGGAACTAGGTTTATGTTTTTCTACTTCCAACTCCTCCCTATGGGTGTTTCGTAGGATTTTCATCCTCTTTTAAAACTCTTCATTCATGTTGTCTCTATATTTCTATAGCTAACCAATTATGTTACATAAGTTTAGGATTTCATCTATGATAAAAAATTCTGGGCATCAATGTTGAATTTGTTTCTTACATCCTTCAACTCTATTTCAGTCTTTGTTACTCATGTCCTGGAATTGTTCAAGGCATCAGTTACCTCCAAAATAGAGAAGGAATTTAATTCTATGAAAGTGTTAAGTTTTGAAGCCACTTGAACTATGTTCTCCTCGAGATCAGGGCCGACCATCCATTCCAACATCCTTCCTACATGTGACTTTGATTTAGACTCCTCTCCTCTTTTTATTTTCGAAGATCTCTTCTCAATCCATCTAGTTTTGTTGTCGAATTAATAGTCTCTAATGGAAACTACAGATCCTTTGAAATTTAGGGCCTAAGAAAAAAGGGAGGAATCCCATGAGATGGCGCTTATGGGGGTATACTCTTGGGGAGGTATATTCATGATTCCTAGGGTGAGCATCGATGGAGTACCTCGTTTCTGGTTTAGATTCTGCTTCAAAATATCATAATTTTATTTTTTTCTTCAACTTCTTCGGCCAATCACTTCGCCTCTGCCTCTTCAACCATTTTTTCGGCTTATGCTTCATTAGCTATCCTCTTGTCTTCCTCGTCCTCCACTAAATTTTTTTCTTCCTCTTATTTCTTCTTCTGTAGAGTGGCATGGTGTGTTGCATGTTGACATTCTATTCTAATATTTTCCTCAACTTCTCTTCTTTGAAAATATTTCTCCACCTGGAGCCTTTTCTGTTCAAGTTTTTCTTCTTTTTTTGTGTTCTTGTGTTCTTTCGAATTGTCGATATCTTTCTCTTGCTGACATAAATTATGGAATTGGGAAAAAATTTCCATATTGAATTCTTCTTCTCCAAGATCAAGTTCTCTCTTTGCAGCATCATGGGGTAGATGGTGTAGGACCTCATCATACGAGAGTACTCCCTTAAACTTATCCTCCTCAAAATCCACAATGTGAATATTTGTATGAGTGAGTCTGAAATAACTGGCATGACTAATAGATATCTCATGCATACCATGGCCTCTACATTCACCTGAGCATATCATTAACTCTTGTAAGGTCTCAACCTTATTCCTTGTGTGTTGCAGGTAGGAGATGGAAAAACATCCAATTTGGAGAGGGAATACTTGTTAGAGTCTTTTGTTGTTGGTTTGCAACAATTTGTTGACACTTGACCCCATTGTTTGGCATGTCATTTCTCTCATCAACAATCAATTTGGAATGAAATAAGGAAAGACATATGGGGCCCCGGTGGTACCATCAACCATGATGAATGAATAATACTTGTAGAAAAACCAATCGACCACCCCTCTCATCCCATTTCTAACCTCAAAATATATATTGTGTCTTGGGAATCCAAAAAGGGCATAATGTATAGGGGCGAGGTATATATTGCAAATATCATAAAAATTTTGTTTGAAATTTATGCTCCAAAATTGGTAACAATACACATGAACGTGGGGAAGACATCGGTTCCAGTTGCATCCCAATTCCATAAAATGAACTGATGAACAAATGAAATCTATCATATAAATATACATATAAAAACATGTCTTCTTCATACCTAGGATATTTGTATCATGTACGAAAATGTTAAAGGCCAAGATATCCTCCCAGTTAAATATCTCTCATATCTTAATGACGATGTACGCTAATCAAAGCCATTCAATTTGGAAGATTTTACTCTTATCTTCTCCATATAATTGGTAGAGGATGGTCATCAATAGTTTTTAAGGGGTTTTCATCCTTTGGGTGGGGACCAGTTTCTATCCTTTTTAAGAGTCTCATCCTCATCCACCGACCAGTGTTTCATATTTTTTTTCAGCACTTTGCTTGTCTTGGTGAACCCTTTTATGAAAGGTTCATTGAGCCAACAAGTAGAAGTGAATCTACTTGTGATCCTACTTGTTGGCTCAATGAACCTTTCCTGAAATAACAATAAACATATACATGCAAAATATATAGAAAATACCCATAAATATACAAATAGTTATAACCAAACATAGGATAAACCCATAAAAATAATCACATAAATAATAATGTAGCATGTAAATTTATCACACAATTTACACTTATCTTGGTAAGAATATCATCAGTTGTTTGGAGACCTTCCACTAACCTCCCAACCTTATACCACTCTACTCATCACTCTCAACAGTGGGTCACCCCCAATATGGGACTAAAATCCACCCGGGTAAAGGGATTCCTAACCAGGCTAATGAATCACAAACAACAGGAAAGACTGTGTCACAGGAGCCAACTCAAACTAACAACCTATAGTACCTCATTCCCCTCATGTTTGTCCCACCTCAGGAAGTGTGCCCCTTCTCTGATCAACACTCCTTCGGCTACCCCACATCCTTTCTGAGCTTCAACAACAGACCGAACAAGAAGTCTCATAGCCTTGTAGCTACAATTTAGCACCTTCGGGAAATCAATTCCCAACAATTCTCTCAACCAGAGAGATTTCTCATGGGCCTGACAACCCGCCTCTTCAATATCCCATGGGCCTGAAAACCCGCTTCTTCAGTCCAACTCCCAAGCTAACTAGGTACACAAACATGTATGGTTATGGATATAGGTTCAGGTATAGTGATAGGAAGGTATGTAGGATAGATCAAATGAGTGTGTGCATGATCATGGATGATTGACTAGATGAGTGAATGATGGAAGGAATGATGGGAAATGAACTAAGCCCAAAGTATATATATGCATGTCCCCAACTTGACACTTGTCATGTTGGGAGCTACTTTGGACCACTTGTCCCCATCCTTATAACTTAGGATAAAATAATTATCCATACTTTATGACTTAAGAAATAGTAATATAATATTCATTTTTGGCTTAAGCTCCCTAGCTTAGCCCATTTTCCTTAATGTTTAGCCCCCCCTTTCCCTAACTAGTGGAGTTTATCCCCCAATACACTTTTATCATGGTTGGTCTATGCGCAATGATGTATTTTATATTAATGATGAGACATATTCAAAAATAGGCTCACTGGCCCTTAGCATCTAGTCTCTTTGGCCTAATATAAACATAAGATTCCTAGCTTATAACAAGTATCTCGCCAACCTATAAAACACAACATATACACAAAGAATCCCTAGCCTCAAAATCACGTGAACTTAAGTTGTTATGCGTGGTATCCTGAAATGTGCACACTTCATCGTTTTATTGTGAAGTACATGCACACACTATGCCCTGAAAGGTGCATACAAAAATGATATCAAACAACTCACCATCTTAAGTACATTTGAATTTTACATTGACAGTTGGGTTCGATGTAGGGATATTACAAATAGTTTGAGACCAGTCCTCATTATGGTATTATAGGTCTATCGAACTAGGGAAGTTCTTTGAGATGTTGAGATAGACACAAATGTGAGTGTAAGAGGTGTAAATTCCTTGCTTAGTCGCCTATGAAGATTTGACATATGCCCTAATGGTGTTTCTTATGCCTGCCAAGGTTTCTTCTAGAAAGAAATACTATGGTAAGGATTATAGACAGATCCATATCGGCACATGAGAAAAGTACTCCTTTTTAGGGATGAACTTCTTCTTCCTAAAGCAGAGGAAGAGGCCAGTTGAGTTGAAGAAATAGGGTCCCCTATCAAAAATGTGATTTGGATCTTCCAGGTTATGGAAGATGATGGTAAAGAATACCTTGGAGCCTAGATGTAGGTCATAGTGACCCTTGGGTTTCCACCAATGTTGTATCCATTTGTCAAGTTCGTGTTCATAGGGCTATAAACCTAGGAATTTTCCCACCAACGTGGAGTCACTCATGTGTGGTTTTTGTTCTTCAATGTGTGGTATGTTGATCACATATTTTGGTGCTAGCGGTGCATAAGGTATGCATTTACCTGGTTCCCAAGGACATTATTTTTTCGTTGGAATAGATCCAAAGTCAATCTCCATTTCTTTTCCTTTAGAGACTCCTTCAAAGAAGATTTGTGATCACTCGTTTGACGGTGGATCAAAGGATGACCAGTTGAAACCTCCACCAGTGGGATCCTGTCTCATTAACTTGTGGTAGGAGGTGGTTCATGCCCCCTCTTCATTGGGGATCATCTATAGCACCGTCAAGGGTGATGAAGGGTAGTAGTAGTGAGCCGAGGAGTCTAAACCCTAATCCTGTCCAGAGTTCCACAATCTCGAAAAAAAATAACATACGAGTAAGATCATACCATAATTATTTGTGTACTACTATTATATCTATTGTTTGATGACCTTTCAAGTTAACAAACATCCTAATTGACATTTTTTTCAATTCCTCGAACACCTTAAATTTATTTTTGTCTAACTAGATAATCTGAATGTTAGATGGTTACAGTCTGATGTTAAGCTTCTCACATAATTTAAGGGGAATGACATTAGATGAAGCTCTTGAGTCCACCATGCCATTATTAACATTCCTCTTGAAGATTTCAAAAGTGACAAGGAAATGAGGAGTTTTGGACTTGGATATTTGAGTTGTTAAGGATGCATTGGTCACTAGCTGGCTTTTGGAAGGCATATTCTTATTAGGCAAAGTTACCGTTTTGATTACCCTTTTGGTTCTTGAGTTTGATTCACAAAATCTAGGAGAAGTCTTACCTTGTAACATTATAATTTAATTTTCTTGTATTTGTGGAATTTTGATGAGTTCAAACAATGAAATGTTGGCTTTTGTTTCCTTTAGATCTTCTAAAAAGTCCTATTTCAATTTGGTCAATGGTGTAGGTGAAATCTTTGACTTCGTTGTTTGATATATTATTTTGGAATTGGGGGAAGTATTCTTGGATGAATTAGGGGGTAGTATTTGTTGAAAGAGAATTTTTTTTGGGAGTAGTGGTAGTGGGAGAAACAAGATTAGAATTATCAGGGGTGTTATCAAGAATATTCTTACTGACACTCGTAGTGGTTACTAAGTTTTGTGAGACGTGTACTTCTTCAATGTTTTCTTAATATTATACAAAAGATATGTCCCAAAAACCATTTAGTTGTTTCTCAACGAGCTCGTTAGAATCTAGGGATTGTTCTTGCTATTCCTAACTTACAATCCCTTCATCGATATTTTTAGCCGTATTCTTTATGGCCCAGGTTTGAAGGGCCTAGACAATATATTCCATAGCAATTTCTCCCATCTAAGAGGGGGAGGATTTGCTGGTTGGGGGAGTGTTACTATGTTTTTTAGGTGGGAACTTAAAAAAACATTTATGATTTGACCCAAATGCAGTAGTGATTGGATAGATTTTTAATAATTATTTGAAGATATTCCATATCCATCGAATGGGAGGTTTTTTTATCTTCATTGTATTTACATGCAGGGATTTTATTTTTACCTTTATCTTTAGATGGTTCTGAATTGGGACTACCCTTTAAACTTAACTGATTTTTCTCAAATTTAAGGGATTCTTGGAAAGCTTCTTCTAGAGTATACTTTTCATATTTTTTCACATACATGGCCATGAACATGGGTAAACCAGATGTATAAAATTAAATCATGACAACTTCAACATGTTTTGAGGCCCTTGGGATTCACTTTACTAAACTTAGGAACCTTTGATTTTAATCGATAATTGTTTCCTTGATATCTATTTTGGCTCTTGATAGTTCAAGGACATAGGTGTATGGTGTCTTGTTTCACAAAAAAGTTCGTAGGAAAGAGTTTTAAAAAGTCCTTCAATCAATAATAGAAGCTTCTTCCAGAGACAAATACCATGTAGATTCATTTTCTTCGAATGTAAGAGGAAACATATGACATACACAATCGTCATGGTGAATTATTTGCAACCTAGCAACCGACAAAATGTTCTTAATATAGTTTTCGACTAAATCATTCTTTTCAGGGTCAAATGTAAGTAGGAATTTCTCAGGGTGTTTGGGAATTTCATGCTGAATTCCAGGTACATTGACCACATCATCAAACAAACAAGGTTAGTAAGGAGGAGGATTTTGGTTTGAATTTGCTCCAACCATGTTTATGGGTTGATATACAATGACTTTATAGGGATTATATTCGAATTCACTCTTAGGCACATCCCCTTCTTCATAATTATCCTCCGGCTCATCTTTGGGGGTGTGACGGTGGGAATCGGGAGGTGAGGGTGGTATACTTCCTGCCCCACTGAAAAGTATGTAATATTCAATATTGAATTCTGAATCATTGGGGAAATTAGAGGTGTCTTTAGGAACGTGATATTCATGAGTCTCGACTGAACAATTTTCTTGATAGGAGTATGGGTTAGTGAAATAGGGATCTGTATAATGAATATTTTATTGATTTTCATGAAGAGAGTAATCTAAGGGTAGTTATGCAGTATTTCTACTACATTGTCTAGTCAGAGCTCGATTGGTTCATTTTGTTGAATTCCTAACTAGAGATTCGATCTCTGAGATAGTTAAGATACAAGGTTGAGGTTAAGAGAAAGATTTTTTGAGATGAGAGGAAACATGATGAGTTTTCACTTGGGATAGAGTATTTACCGTGTTTTATGAAGGGAAGACATTATATTCATAGTAAAATTGATGGGAATCAACCGTGGAGGAAAATATTACTTGTGGGGTAGTATAGGAAGAATTAAAATTTCTATTTGTAGTCATTCAATTATGTCTCCATCCTTCTAGCACCATTTTGTTGATGGGCCAAAATGACCCGTTCAATCAATTGAGGTAAAGTGCTTGGTGACAGGTCCCATATAGACTCGTTCTTGTTTAGGATAGTGCTTCAGAAAATGTTTTTTCTTGGTTACCAACTAACTAAAATACTAAAAAAAATCTAACTAAATACTAACTTAAATATGAATCTGAGAACCAAAGGTTCTGAGATGAATTTAAAAATAATGAAAAAAAGAAAAGAAGCAAAACTAACTGACCTTAAATGAAGAGGTACAACCGATAGTTTAAGATGTAATTTAAAAATAATTCTATTTAATCTAACCCATCATGATCAAGAGAAAAATAAAAGAATAAATCAATACAGTGAAATATGTATACTACTTGATTAAAATAAGTTCATGACACAATTTATATGAATATTTTATAGAATAATATGTTAGAACCAAACAATTGAGAAACTTAACGGGATTACACTATTGTTGTACTCATCCTGAGAAATCATGATAGTTGTAAAATGAAAATATTAATTTTGAAGTAATTCATCAACTAACACTAACAAGAAACAAACATAGAAATGCATAAATAAAATAATCTTATTCACTCATAATGATACTATAATCTTCAAATTCAGAATGTCTCTTGGATTCAAAAAATCACTTTTAGTAACAATACTATCCCCCTAATTTTTAAAGACCCAAAATCCCTTTCAAATGGGAAACACTCCCTTTATAGAGTGAGGAGTCTTTTTTAAAATATATTTTCGTGGTAATTCTAGAAATTTGTGTCATTTCACAAAAAGGGACTCTTTATTTTGCATCAAAGATTACAATATTAGAAGAAAACAACATCTGGACAGAAATGAAAAATGACCAATCATAATCTGTTCTAATCCTGTTGTTGGTATTGGTGTTCCTTCCAAGTGGAATAGTCATTAAAAATTCTCTCGATCTCACTCAATTGCAATCTCTCTAAGACTGATTCTCAATTATAGAATTTTGCGGACACTTCTTGATGTAACTGCTCAACCGTGGAATTTACAAAGAATTGAATCTTCTAGTTAAGCTGTGTAGGAAACAACAAAACTTCTTCAATTGATTTTCTTCAAAAAGAGTCAATTCATAAATTCTTTTATGATTGGCCTTCTCTAAATCTTCCACCTCAAACACCCTTGTGCTGACATAAGTTGTTTCATATATATATTGTAGTGGTTGTATCCCTTCCTCTCCTATGAGATCATTGTTATTTTTCCATAGTTGTGCACTTGTGTTAGCAAGCACCCCTTGGGTTGAAAGGAGACTCCCAAAGAGAGGTTTGATGGTGTCAAACAATATTTTATACCTTAGTATATCTCTTTTCATGTAAAATGGCATGGAAGTAAGTCTAGGTTGCAGCACGTCTTGCCATTTTACCATCTCCTCAAAAGCCTCACTAGCTTCCTGATACTGTTCTTGAGTCTCAACCAGAGTACTCTATATATTTAATTATTATTTCCACTCTACTCGTATGTCCATCAATATACCAAGGAGCTTGTTCTTTACCTTAGCTATATATTTGCTGACATACAACACTTGAGATTTGATGGATTACACAGTACCTACTGAGGCACTAGTATTTTCTTGAGTGGAACTAGGTTTATGTTTTTCTAATTCTAACTCCTCCCTGTGGGTGCTCAGTAGGATTTTCATCCTCTTTTCAAACTCTTCATTCATGTTGTCTCTATGTTCTTGTAGGGAACCAATTATGCTACATGATTTTATGATTTCATATATGATAAAAACTTCCTAGACATCAATGTTGAATTGGTTTATTACGTCCTTCAACTTTGTTCCGAGCTCTATTACTCAAGTCCTAGAATTGTTCAAGGAGCATTTTTGGTTTTGAAGCTGCTTGAACTGCATTCTCCTCGGGATCAATGTCAAGCTTATTTTCCAAAATCCCTCCTGCATGTGACTTTGATTTAGAGTCCTCTCCTCTTTTCTTTTCAAATATCTCATCTCAATACTTCCAGTTCTGTTGTCGAAACAATAGTCTCCAATGGAAACTACAAATCCTTTGAAATTTAGAGCTTGAGAAGAAAGGGAGGAATCCCTTGGTATGGAGCTTATGGGGGTATACACTTGGGGAGGTATATTCATGATGTCTAGGGTGGGCATCGATGAAGTACCTGGTTTATGGTTTAGATTCTTCTTCAAAATCTCATAAGATTTCTTATTTTCTTCAACTTCTTTGGCCAATCACTTCACCTCTGCCTCTTCATCCATTTTTTTGTCTTGTTCTTCATTGCCTATCCTCTTGGCCTCCTCACACTCCACTATATTTTTGTATTCCTCTTCTTTATTCTTCTATAGAGTGTCATGATGTGTCGTGTTTTCACATTCTATTCCAATATTTGCCTCATCTTCTCTTCTTTGAAAGTATTTCTGTGCCTAGATCCTTTTTTGTTCAATTTGTTCTTCTTTTTTTGTCTTCTCATGTTCTTTGGAACTGTCGATATCTTTCTCTTGCTGACACAACTTATGAAATTGGGAAAATGTTTCCATCTTGAATTCTTCTTTTTCTAGATCAAGTTATCTCTTTGCAACATCATGGGGTAGATGGTGTTGGCCCTCATCATACGAGAGTAATCCTTTAAATTTATCCTCCTGAAAATCCACAATGTGAATATTTGGATGATTGAGTCTGACATGACTGACATTATTCATAGCTAGCTCATGAGGATCATGGATTTTAGTTTCACCTGAGTATAGGATTAACTCTTGTAAGCTCTCAAACTCCTTCCTTGCATGTTACACATTGTATATGGAAAAAATTCCAATGTGGAGAGGGAAGAATGGCCACGGTCTTTTGTTACCGGTTTGCAACAATTTGTTGACTCTCGACCCCATTGTTTGTCATTTCTCTCATAAAAAATCATATTGGGATGAAATAAGGAAAGATATATGAGGCCCGAGTGGTCCCATAAGCCATGATGAATGAATAATACTTGTAGAAAAACCAATCGGCCACCCATTTCATCCCATTTCTAACCTCAAAATATATCCTATGTCTTGGGAAGCCAAAAGGACATAATGTAGAGGGGCAAGGAATAGATTGCAAATATCATAAAAATATTTTTTGAAATTTATGCTCCAAAATTGGGAGCAATTCACATGAACTAGGGGAAGACTTCGGTTTTGGTTCCATCCCAATTATGAAAAATGCACTGATGAACAAATGGAATCTATCATATAAGAAGACATATAAAAACATGTCTTCTTCATACCTAGGATATTTTTAGCATGTAGGAAAATGTTACGGCCAAGATATCCTCCCAGTTAAATATCTCTCACGTCTTAACGATGATGTATGATAATGGAAGCCAGTCAATTTGGAAGTCCGTACTCTTCTCTTCTCCATATAATTGGTAGAGAATGGCCGTGAATATTTTGTAAGGGGTTTTAATCCTATGGGTGGGGACCCATTTTTGTCCTTTTTTAAGAGTCTCATCCTCATCCACCGACCAGTGTTTCATCTTTTTTTCCAGTTCTTTGATTGTCTGGGTGAACCCTTTTAGGAAAGGTTCATTGAGCCAGCAAGTAGGAGTGAATCTACTTGCACTCCTACTTGTTATCTCAATGAACCTAGAGATAATATCCTCTCGTATGAGAGAATTTTCTTGCACTCCTTGTAGTCTCATGATGAGCACTGTAGAATTGTAAAATTGTTTGAGGCACCATTGTGCTACCTTGTTATACATGGATAGTTATGGCCTGGCAACTACCTAGTGAATTCTTCTTTTTAGGATATTCTAGTACACCTCTAAGACTTTGTTTTCTTTAGGAAACTTTGTCAATGCGAAAATCCTAAGATATATTCAAACTCAAGGTAGTATTCCTCATCAATATTAGGAATTGTATCAATCACCATAGTTTTGACTAGTTGGGACGATGATTCGAAGCTTGTGAGACCCTGCAATTAAACTGAAATCCTAGGTATTTTAGGATTCTAGCTCACCATGATGAATAACTAGATTACATTACAATAACATGTTTAAATGAAACATAATCTTATCTTACGTATAAATCATTAACTGTAATAATGAAAAATGGCTTAAACAATATAAAACCAAAGGTTACCAATAAGAAAGAAGTTGCAGTAACGAAGATGACAATATCAGTGAGCGAGGGAGTCCAGATGAAAATCAAACTTCATGGAATGACTTTTGAAATATTCTAGTGCAATTTGTTTCCTAAAAGGGTATTTTTATAACTTGTAATGAACATTAAATTAAGATGAGTATGCCATAACGCAAGTGTGTATGAGGATCTTTCCAAATATGATATTAAATTTTCCCATTAATGCATGTCATTTCCAAAATTAAAGATTATAAAGTGGGTTAGGTGCATTGATTAAAAAATATGGGGGGGAATGCTAAACCACATCCTAGGATAAGACCATTATCAGGGTCAATATTTGACAGTATGAAATATCATGGTTGTTTTGAATTTCGATGAGAAAGGTATCTATGTTATATTCCCTAACACATGGGCCAATGTGAGGGGAGGGACACATCAACCAATGAATAATAATATGGACAAAGGTGGGACCCATCAAGGTATTGACTTTGGGTTAAATCATAATGAGATTGGAAATTAAACCTGAGGTAAAGGTATCGATGGAGTATTTCTTTCTTAGAAAGGTGTGCTAAACCATATGTTTTACTAGATTTTGGGGTTTGACTGTCATGGTTTTGAAATATATGGAAAGTTTAAGATCCGATGATAAAGGTATCGAAGAATATTGTTTCATCTTAGGAGAATGTGCAAGACATGAATGAGAAGGGTAAAAAATCCATAATATTTTTATTCTCGAAGTGCGATGAGATTATATTTAAAAGAGGTCCCGATGAGGATGGTATCAAAAGTAGCATTACTTTGATACCTTTTAAACATGATTATATTCTGAAAGCAATAAAGACAATTTATTTAAGAAAGGAATAAAAAGAGCCAATCATCAGTCCAATATTTTTACGCCACTTGGGAAAGTACTCTCTTGATAGGCTAGCACAAAATTTGGGGCATTGTGCAAGAAACAAGGGTAAGAGCCATAATGATCAGAGCACAAAGATTGGAGTTTAAACAAAACTTGTTAAAAAATGGATTCTGATGAATGCGATCCTGCAACAGAGTTGGTTAGGGATGTGGTTGTCTTATATAAGTAAGGATATCAGTCTTGTAGGGAAAAATATAGGTGCAAAAAGAAAAAGGAGAAAATATTTTTTACAGGCCCCATAAAATTTAGAAATATGGGGGCCTCATTGTGGGATGCCCCATAACACAATGCTCTAAACTTGCTTCTAAATCTAATTTGCATGAAATAATACTTCTCTAAATTAGTGTACCATATGTTGTCGGGTAGACATAATCCTTTGTCCTCTTAGTCATGTTATATAAATTGTCATTGTTGTTCCCTCTTTCTAGATCTATCTATACTTTTCCTTCTGATGGGTCCAAGGGTGTAGTAACTTTCAAATCTCCAACCCCAAATATATATCCATTATTTTCAGGTTAGTGATGGCTTGGTTATAAAAATATCATTCCAGTCCCATAAATGATGGATATGATTGACTATCATCCATGATATCAATAACTTCAAACTCTGCCATGTTGCACACTCCATCTATGTTCATAGGTACTCCTTTGAAATGACCAATCAAGAATAGTTTGTGTTAATTTCTTAGCCTTCACTGAATAGAAGACCATACTAAATTGGGCTTTCCCATCATCTCCCATGTTTTCTTAGGTAAAACATTTACATCACTTCCCAAGTCCAAGATGACATTATC
>ML882633.1:15346-28917 GCA_009831015.1 Picea engelmannii
CATCATTTTTAATTTGGTATGTTATAATGGTTAATTATGGTGTTGATAGTAATACTGTTAAATAATGTTAAAATAGTTAACACTGTTATTAAATTTCGTATTGTAATACATCGTTGAATATGAATTGTGTTTCTTGTACCATGCAACCAATTGCAAGGATTAGAGTTGGATGTATGACCTTTATTTATTTCAACGTTTTTATGATTAGGATGATATGATATGGTTATCCTGTTGTAAGTTTGTGTAATCTATTGATAATGGTAAGACATACTTAGTTGGAATGTCCCGGATTTCCGCACAATCATTTACTCGGAGCTAGTTGAACGAGAGATTGTTGAGTCTGGATTTGTGAACTTGGGCGTTCGCTGTCAGAGTCCTTGTCACGCGCCTTCCATAAGGGGCGCATTGTTCTTCTTATTTAAGTTGTACTCGACTGTGGTCAGTTGGTTGCTTGTTCTGTTGTGTCGGGTGGGATGTAGACACCTCCATGTTCCTTAGAACAGTCGCCAGCCCTGAGACCTTAAATGGTTAAAGACAATGGGAAATCAGGCTTGAGCATTGCTTATGTGTCTTGGAGGTCCTAACCGTGCAGGGTAGGATGGGCGAGAGGTCAGTCATAATTAGTAGTCAGTTTTACCTTGTCGCTAAATGTTTGCGTTGTGCACCTTGCCTATGGTCTTATTTGTTTGTAGTTACTCGTCGTATGCTTTTGTCTTCTTGCGATGAACATCGTGGTCACGTCTTGTTGGTTGTCAAGGGGCGACATAGAGTCGAGTAGACTGTAGTTGTCTCCTTGTACATACGCACACACACACTTCAAAAAAAAATTTTGCACCTATATACTAGAATGGTTGTCATAAGGAAGAGGAGGTTGTTACAAGAATGAGGACATTCACCTTGACCCAACATCAAATCTTCTTCCACGATGGTCGAGGACTGAAAATACAATGATTTGGATGAAAAACCAATTTGATTGTCAGTAAGAACATTTTCAATAGATTCTACCTCCCTTGCTTGTTCAACATTTTTGGATAGATCCCTCTCATCCTGTGAACACAATTCTTCTTGCAATTGAGTGATAGTATTTGTAGCTGCTTCATCATTTGCGATTGAATATCACTAGATAGAACCATTATAGAAGACATTTAATACAAATGACATGTCATCAAGCTTAAATTTACAAAGAGCATGATGGATTCTTGTCAAAAAGCCTTTTGAAGATGAATCGCCATTGATTAGCAAAGTCTAAAATTCTTCACATAATTGATTGTAATCATAGATTTCAAAAGCATCTAAAAATTCATCTACAAACTGAAACCAATAAAAAATGTGATATCCTGGAAAAGACTCAAACCAATGTTTAATCTAACCCTTGAAAGTAAAAGAAAACAATCTGCACAAAACCTTTAAATCAAAATTATCATGCTTGATGCATTTACACCAAAACTTGTTAATATGGTCTTTTGCAGATACATTCCCCCCACCATCAAAGGTGAGTTTAGACAAGAGAGAGACTGTCTTGCTGGGAATATCAGGTAATGAGAAGTGGAAAGCATGTTCCAACACAGTGATTTGGGGATCCATGGGAAATTAATAAATTTTAAACAAAGACCCCTACAGGGCCAGCTTGTCAGTCTAGCCCTCATTCTAGCACCATTTGTTAACGGGCGAAATTGACCATCCGTCAACTGAAAGAGCGAGTCTGGTCCAGGGTTGTCTAAATAACCCAAGCCATTTGGTATAACTCGTTCTGATGGGTTTAATGGCTTCATTAACCAATATAAGAATCCTAAAAGAAACGAATAAAAGCGAAAAATAACTAACTAATTACTAAACATTGTATATATATATATGTACATATGTTCTAATGTAACTGTAGTAGTTGTATTTAAGTAGAATATATACAAGTATCGTTTATTTACATGATTTACATGCTGCAAGTTTTAATCGAAACTTAATAAAATCGATGTGAAAATTGATTGCTTCTAGGAAGCAGATGAAGAAAACACATAAAAACATTTATTGTTTTTTTTTTTATAAATTTAAAAAATCTTGCAAAAAACGTTAATGAAACATGAACATATGGATAGTGAAAGCTGAATCATACATTGTAGTTTCAATGATATGCAAATGACATAAAAATAAAAATAAGCTATCCTATTAGTGAATTAGTCAGGTGTATCCAAGCATCTGCATTAGTGGTGAACATCCAACTGCCATGTCCAAGAGAGAAATCTGCAATGAACCTTATGACTGTTCTAAATAAATTTAGAACATGTATTGGCAGCTTAGGTTTTAATGAGAGAAAATGAAACACAAACATAAACCCATGATCTCATAATTATACATTATTACAACAAGATAAATCTTGAAGAAATCTATGCATTTTATCATTCAATTTAAAATTCAAAGATAAATCTCATTATTTAAATCGAAGATATAATCACAACATTTGTATTTTGATGAAGCAAATGATAGATGATATTTATAATATAAACCTCCTACACATCACAGATCATTTAATCTAAAGATATCATACCTGAACATGTAACAAGATTAAAAAAACATAAATAACAACATTATAAACAAAAGGCTAAAGCCAAAATGCATATATGTCATTCTATTAAGTTTTTGGTATCACTTGTGCATTCTGTAGTCCTGAAAGAATTCTTTTGGATAATAGACTTTAAAGATTGGAAAAATTAATACATAAATGATAATAATCAACCATGTATTGATAAAAAAAGACTAAATCTATTTAAATCAATGCATAATCAATTATTCAAAGAATATGAAAATACTATATGAACATAAAAGCATTTTACTCACTGGACAAAAGCCATTAAGCAACGTGGAATTCCATATTCTTCTTTGAAAATACTCGTCCATTCTCCCAAAGATGCCGACCATCCATTACTCCATTTGAAAAGAAATAATTTTTTTACAAAAGCAATAATATACAAAAGAGAAAAGATTAAAATTCTCCTCTCCAATTCTTTTATCTCCTTGGCTCTGATCTTTCTCATATATTTATAAAATGAATGAACAGTCTGGGTGTCACTATTAATTTCCGCCACCTGAAATTTGCCTCTAAAAGAGACCCAAAAATCTCTCAAAGCGTGCATTTGTTTGGGAAAATATCTACGCGTAAGGTAAATGAGTCCATTTTGGTTATGGTTTTTACACCGTTTCTTGAAATTCCTCAGCGTTTGGCTGCAATTAGTTCTGCAAAATCGTCTGTTTGATCTAAACGCCTTTCCAAATTTTATATGTTGTTGCTCATAAAATTATTTGTAGCAATCCAAAATTATTTTTGGATCAATCATCTTGAACGTATTTGGATAATCAAATCAAGCCATGATTAGATCTGTATCAAATATTTGATAATAGAAACCTGTGAAACAAAAATAATCATAAATTAATAACCTAAAAATTGTGAATAAAACAAAATTTAGAAAAATAAAAAAATGAATTTAAACTAACTATAACTTATAAACAAACATCATTTATAATTTGTTTTCAAATAATATCTAGAAGCTTCAAGTTAATGAAGAAAAAATATTAATTTTAGTTTTTTACAAAATCAAACAAATGATAGATAATTCTTCGATTATTATTATTTTGAAATGAGATGCAAAATGAAATTTGTTTTTAACTAATTAACATCACCAAATGATTTCATGAAAATGAAAAACCAACCAAGATATTATTTGATGAAGTATTGAACACATTATTCAAAATAGTCGAACTTCCTAATGACCAAAAGAATGAACACATAATCATAATTTAAACGAAAGTAAACATTTCATAAAAATTAATGTTTTTGTTTAAATTGATATTTTTATTCTTGTTTCTAAATTTTGACATATACTCTAGTAATGAATCTCATACTAAAGTGAATGTATTAAGTTTGTCTCAAAGAAATCCAAGGTATGGAACTATTTGAAAAGGTTGATTCTGTAGCTCATCAGATTCTAACAGGGGCCCTTTAAATTTTGTAAAATTTTAGGGGGAGTTGTTGGGGCCCAACACCTACATGTCAAATTGTGTTGAAGAGATGGGTTCACCTCTGCTTATATAGGTTGAACAGGAGAAGTGTATGGCTTGAAAGAGTAATATGTTTTCATTGTTTCATCATAACTGAGCTTCATACTTTAGTTTGAACTTAGAACTAGACTTGATATTGGTTTACTTTAGTTTGAAAATAGAACTAGACTTGAGACTTCAGTTACAACTCAACATTACACTTTAGTTCTAAAATAGAACTAGAACTGAGATTGGTATACTTTATTTCGAAAATAAAACTAGACTTGAGACTTCAGTTACAACTCAACATTACACTTTAGTTTGAAAATAGAACTGCGCTTAATACTTCAACTACAAATCAACATTACACTTTAGTTTGATAATAGAACTAGATGTGATACTTCAGTTACAACTCAACATTACACTTTAGTTTGAAAATAGAACTTGACTTAATACTTCAGTTACAACTCAACATTACACTTTATTTCGAAAATAGAACTAGATTGAGACTTCAATTACAACTTGACACTTTACAAGGAAATTTGAAATTATCTTCATGGTGGATAATGTTGCATGTGCCAATGTACTAGATCTATACATTTATGTCATTTGCAATATTAGGAATATCGTTTGTTTCTAGCTCATAGGAATTTTATATTCAAATTAACTTTTTCTAGATGCCTTGAATTTTTCTAATGTCTAATAAGGCTTGACTAGGCTCATAGAGGTTGTACGTTCCCCCTAAATTTTTCACTAGTCTGTCTATGCTCACAGAGGTTGTACCTTTCCCCTGAATTTTGCACTAGACTATCTATGCTCACATATTTTTTACGTTCCCCCTGACCTTTTCATTAGACTTACATACCATCTTGTTTGTCCTTACTTTTGATTTGACTCACAGATGTTTTACGTTCCCAATGGTTTTTGTCAATACCTCACAAGACTAGTTGATTGTCCAAATCTCCCTGGCTAGCCTCAGGGTGGCCCATATGGCCTCTCATTGGAGAATGACTGTTAATGCTACCAAATTTAACATTGGGCACCCAAATAACTTGAAGTGTTCAATCTCAGGCCTCATTTCGGTGAAGACTTCTTTGGGAGTTATGTTTTTCAAAGGCTGGTGAAGACTCTTGTTCTGGACATATATTGTGTCATGAATGCTTCTTCCCATGGAATCTTAGAAGGATTCTGATCATTCTTTGTAGGATTGGTTGTCTCAATTATTTTTCTATTCTTATTATTTCTCAAATGGTTCTATCTCCTTCTCATTCAAGTGAATCCCTCTGAATTATAAGCATCTTCTTTTCTTGTTAACCTATCTAGAATAAGAAAACAAAAAGAGCCAACACAAGAATATATCCTAAAGGAGAATAATGAGTACATCTATAGAATAAAAACTTTTTAAGGAATATTGTCACAGCTACAAAACTTACTTGTAATGTTGAAAACTTTTACAAATATAGGTTAGAAGAATGACAATTACAACAATCAAGCCTGAAGTATTTACTTTGAGTGTGTTGTTTCTTTGAATCCACTGAGATCCCTTTGGATCCATGACTTCAACAACGGTTCCTTCCTCCTACAATTTTACTCATGACAATGATAAAAATAATATATACAAGTGCATACCTCCAAGAAAATACCTAGCACACAAGAGGGTGCTTAAACCATATAAATCTAGTGCCCAAGAGAGGTGCACACCTTTTGCCAATGAGATGTACTTGCTGAAATTTCCAAACTCACAAGGAAGATATGATTCCACAATGAGTAATCATACCTTACTTATATTAGACTTGACCAATCAACAAAGGAATCTCTTGGCTCAATAGGGCCAACCTCTCTAAGTCACTTTACAATTTATTATTATTATTATTAGTAATATTAATTATATTTTACATTTATTATTAATCACATTAAGGTGGGGCTAACGTGTACCCTTTACATAACAATTAGGGTTACAAGCACGTCTAACTCTTGAACAACATATAACAAAGGATATGATACACCCACTAGGGGCACATCCATAGGGATGTAATATCTCTGGCTCACTACATTATACATAAGAACCATATGCACAAACATTCACCTGTGCTCATCCATCATCACATCCACTATACAGATCTCCATTACCATTGCCTCACATACGAGAATAATCTAGATTTTTCTCATAAACTCTGCTACTCAAAGGAGGCTAACACATAATATTCACTTTTGTCCACATGAGGATGCAGCCAAAATTTTTGGTATTTCACATGTTCACCTTATGCTCAGCCATAGGAATGTCCAACTCATCAGATCGTTTTTCCTACTCAATAATCATCTGGACTTCTTCTCACTCTCTTCACGGAAGAGTTCATATCTATGTTCCTAGCTCTATCTCAGAAAGGAACCATGAACCATTATTAGGGATTTTTCTTAGGTTTTTAATATAAGAGAAAGGATTCACATAGGTGCAATGATCCACACCTCACAGGTTTGTAAGCCGAAGAATTTCTCACATAGATGCATTCATCAACAAAACAGAGACTCCCGAAGAGAGGTTTTATGGTGTCAAACAATATTCTATATCTCAGTCTTTCTCTTTTCAAGTAAACTGGCAGGGAAGTAGGTCTAGGTTGCAGCATGTGTTTCCAATTTACCATCTCCTCAAAATCCTCACTAGCTTCCTGATACTATCCTTGAATCTCTACCAAAGTACTCTGTATATTTAATTATTCTTTCCACTCTACCCATATGTCGATCAATAGAACAAGGAGATCATTCTTTAACTTAGCTCTATCTTCACTGGCAGACAATGCTTGAGATTTGATGGATTCCATAATACCAATTGAGGCATTAGTATTTTCTTGAGTGGAACTAGGTTTATGTTTTTCTACTTCCAACTCCTCCCTATGGGTGTTTCGTAGGATTTTCATCCTCTTTTAAAACTCTTCATTCATGTTGTCTCTATATTTCTATAGCTAACCAATTATGTTACATAAGTTTAGGATTTCATCTATGATAAAAAATTCTGGGCATCAATGTTGAATTTGTTTCTTACATCCTTCAACTCTATTTCAGTCTTTGTTACTCATGTCCTGGAATTGTTCAAGGCATCAGTTACCTCCAAAATAGAGAAGGAATTTAATTCTATGAAAGTGTTAAGTTTTGAAGCCACTTGAACTATGTTCTCCTCGAGATCAGGGCCGACCATCCATTCCAACATCCTTCCTACATGTGACTTTGATTTAGACTCCTCTCCTCTTTTTATTTTCGAAGATCTCTTCTCAATCCATCTAGTTTTGTTGTCGAATTAATAGTCTCTAATGGAAACTACAGATCCTTTGAAATTTAGGGCCTAAGAAAAAAGGGAGGAATCCCATGAGATGGCGCTTATGGGGGTATACTCTTGGGGAGGTATATTCATGATTCCTAGGGTGAGCATCGATGGAGTACCTCGTTTCTGGTTTAGATTCTGCTTCAAAATATCATAATTTTATTTTTTTCTTCAACTTCTTCGGCCAATCACTTCGCCTCTGCCTCTTCAACCATTTTTTCGGCTTATGCTTCATTAGCTATCCTCTTGTCTTCCTCGTCCTCCACTAAATTTTTTTCTTCCTCTTATTTCTTCTTCTGTAGAGTGGCATGGTGTGTTGCATGTTGACATTCTATTCTAATATTTTCCTCAACTTCTCTTCTTTGAAAATATTTCTCCACCTGGAGCCTTTTCTGTTCAAGTTTTTCTTCTTTTTTTGTGTTCTTGTGTTCTTTCGAATTGTCGATATCTTTCTCTTGCTGACATAAATTATGGAATTGGGAAAAAATTTCCATATTGAATTCTTCTTCTCCAAGATCAAGTTCTCTCTTTGCAGCATCATGGGGTAGATGGTGTAGGACCTCATCATACGAGAGTACTCCCTTAAACTTATCCTCCTCAAAATCCACAATGTGAATATTTGTATGAGTGAGTCTGAAATAACTGGCATGACTAATAGATATCTCATGCATACCATGGCCTCTACATTCACCTGAGCATATCATTAACTCTTGTAAGGTCTCAACCTTATTCCTTGTGTGTTGCAGGTAGGAGATGGAAAAACATCCAATTTGGAGAGGGAATACTTGTTAGAGTCTTTTGTTGTTGGTTTGCAACAATTTGTTGACACTTGACCCCATTGTTTGGCATGTCATTTCTCTCATCAACAATCAATTTGGAATGAAATAAGGAAAGACATATGGGGCCCCGGTGGTACCATCAACCATGATGAATGAATAATACTTGTAGAAAAACCAATCGACCACCCCTCTCATCCCATTTCTAACCTCAAAATATATATTGTGTCTTGGGAATCCAAAAAGGGCATAATGTATAGGGGCGAGGTATATATTGCAAATATCATAAAAATTTTGTTTGAAATTTATGCTCCAAAATTGGTAACAATACACATGAACGTGGGGAAGACATCGGTTCCAGTTGCATCCCAATTCCATAAAATGAACTGATGAACAAATGAAATCTATCATATAAATATACATATAAAAACATGTCTTCTTCATACCTAGGATATTTGTATCATGTACGAAAATGTTAAAGGCCAAGATATCCTCCCAGTTAAATATCTCTCATATCTTAATGACGATGTACGCTAATCAAAGCCATTCAATTTGGAAGATTTTACTCTTATCTTCTCCATATAATTGGTAGAGGATGGTCATCAATAGTTTTTAAGGGGTTTTCATCCTTTGGGTGGGGACCAGTTTCTATCCTTTTTAAGAGTCTCATCCTCATCCACCGACCAGTGTTTCATATTTTTTTTCAGCACTTTGCTTGTCTTGGTGAACCCTTTTATGAAAGGTTCATTGAGCCAACAAGTAGAAGTGAATCTACTTGTGATCCTACTTGTTGGCTCAATGAACCTTTCCTGAAATAACAATAAACATATACATGCAAAATATATAGAAAATACCCATAAATATACAAATAGTTATAACCAAACATAGGATAAACCCATAAAAATAATCACATAAATAATAATGTAGCATGTAAATTTATCACACAATTTACACTTATCTTGGTAAGAATATCATCAGTTGTTTGGAGACCTTCCACTAACCTCCCAACCTTATACCACTCTACTCATCACTCTCAACAGTGGGTCACCCCCAATATGGGACTAAAATCCACCCGGGTAAAGGGATTCCTAACCAGGCTAATGAATCACAAACAACAGGAAAGACTGTGTCACAGGAGCCAACTCAAACTAACAACCTATAGTACCTCATTCCCCTCATGTTTGTCCCACCTCAGGAAGTGTGCCCCTTCTCTGATCAACACTCCTTCGGCTACCCCACATCCTTTCTGAGCTTCAACAACAGACCGAACAAGAAGTCTCATAGCCTTGTAGCTACAATTTAGCACCTTCGGGAAATCAATTCCCAACAATTCTCTCAACCAGAGAGATTTCTCATGGGCCTGACAACCCGCCTCTTCAATATCCCATGGGCCTGAAAACCCGCTTCTTCAGTCCAACTCCCAAGCTAACTAGGTACACAAACATGTATGGTTATGGATATAGGTTCAGGTATAGTGATAGGAAGGTATGTAGGATAGATCAAATGAGTGTGTGCATGATCATGGATGATTGACTAGATGAGTGAATGATGGAAGGAATGATGGGAAATGAACTAAGCCCAAAGTATATATATGCATGTCCCCAACTTGACACTTGTCATGTTGGGAGCTACTTTGGACCACTTGTCCCCATCCTTATAACTTAGGATAAAATAATTATCCATACTTTATGACTTAAGAAATAGTAATATAATATTCATTTTTGGCTTAAGCTCCCTAGCTTAGCCCATTTTCCTTAATGTTTAGCCCCCCCTTTCCCTAACTAGTGGAGTTTATCCCCCAATACACTTTTATCATGGTTGGTCTATGCGCAATGATGTATTTTATATTAATGATGAGACATATTCAAAAATAGGCTCACTGGCCCTTAGCATCTAGTCTCTTTGGCCTAATATAAACATAAGATTCCTAGCTTATAACAAGTATCTCGCCAACCTATAAAACACAACATATACACAAAGAATCCCTAGCCTCAAAATCACGTGAACTTAAGTTGTTATGCGTGGTATCCTGAAATGTGCACACTTCATCGTTTTATTGTGAAGTACATGCACACACTATGCCCTGAAAGGTGCATACAAAAATGATATCAAACAACTCACCATCTTAAGTACATTTGAATTTTACATTGACAGTTGGGTTCGATGTAGGGATATTACAAATAGTTTGAGACCAGTCCTCATTATGGTATTATAGGTCTATCGAACTAGGGAAGTTCTTTGAGATGTTGAGATAGACACAAATGTGAGTGTAAGAGGTGTAAATTCCTTGCTTAGTCGCCTATGAAGATTTGACATATGCCCTAATGGTGTTTCTTATGCCTGCCAAGGTTTCTTCTAGAAAGAAATACTATGGTAAGGATTATAGACAGATCCATATCGGCACATGAGAAAAGTACTCCTTTTTAGGGATGAACTTCTTCTTCCTAAAGCAGAGGAAGAGGCCAGTTGAGTTGAAGAAATAGGGTCCCCTATCAAAAATGTGATTTGGATCTTCCAGGTTATGGAAGATGATGGTAAAGAATACCTTGGAGCCTAGATGTAGGTCATAGTGACCCTTGGGTTTCCACCAATGTTGTATCCATTTGTCAAGTTCGTGTTCATAGGGCTATAAACCTAGGAATTTTCCCACCAACGTGGAGTCACTCATGTGTGGTTTTTGTTCTTCAATGTGTGGTATGTTGATCACATATTTTGGTGCTAGCGGTGCATAAGGTATGCATTTACCTGGTTCCCAAGGACATTATTTTTTCGTTGGAATAGATCCAAAGTCAATCTCCATTTCTTTTCCTTTAGAGACTCCTTCAAAGAAGATTTGTGATCACTCGTTTGACGGTGGATCAAAGGATGACCAGTTGAAACCTCCACCAGTGGGATCCTGTCTCATTAACTTGTGGTAGGAGGTGGTTCATGCCCCCTCTTCATTGGGGATCATCTATAGCACCGTCAAGGGTGATGAAGGGTAGTAGTAGTGAGCCGAGGAGTCTAAACCCTAATCCTGTCCAGAGTTCCACAATCTCGAAAAAAAATAACATACGAGTAAGATCATACCATAATTATTTGTGTACTACTATTATATCTATTGTTTGATGACCTTTCAAGTTAACAAACATCCTAATTGACATTTTTTTCAATTCCTCGAACACCTTAAATTTATTTTTGTCTAACTAGATAATCTGAATGTTAGATGGTTACAGTCTGATGTTAAGCTTCTCACATAATTTAAGGGGAATGACATTAGATGAAGCTCTTGAGTCCACCATGCCATTATTAACATTCCTCTTGAAGATTTCAAAAGTGACAAGGAAATGAGGAGTTTTGGACTTGGATATTTGAGTTGTTAAGGATGCATTGGTCACTAGCTGGCTTTTGGAAGGCATATTCTTATTAGGCAAAGTTACCGTTTTGATTACCCTTTTGGTTCTTGAGTTTGATTCACAAAATCTAGGAGAAGTCTTACCTTGTAACATTATAATTTAATTTTCTTGTATTTGTGGAATTTTGATGAGTTCAAACAATGAAATGTTGGCTTTTGTTTCCTTTAGATCTTCTAAAAAGTCCTATTTCAATTTGGTCAATGGTGTAGGTGAAATCTTTGACTTCGTTGTTTGATATATTATTTTGGAATTGGGGGAAGTATTCTTGGATGAATTAGGGGGTAGTATTTGTTGAAAGAGAATTTTTTTTGGGAGTAGTGGTAGTGGGAGAAACAAGATTAGAATTATCAGGGGTGTTATCAAGAATATTCTTACTGACACTCGTAGTGGTTACTAAGTTTTGTGAGACGTGTACTTCTTCAATGTTTTCTTAATATTATACAAAAGATATGTCCCAAAAACCATTTAGTTGTTTCTCAACGAGCTCGTTAGAATCTAGGGATTGTTCTTGCTATTCCTAACTTACAATCCCTTCATCGATATTTTTAGCCGTATTCTTTATGGCCCAGGTTTGAAGGGCCTAGACAATATATTCCATAGCAATTTCTCCCATCTAAGAGGGGGAGGATTTGCTGGTTGGGGGAGTGTTACTATGTTTTTTAGGTGGGAACTTAAAAAAACATTTATGATTTGACCCAAATGCAGTAGTGATTGGATAGATTTTTAATAATTATTTGAAGATATTCCATATCCATCGAATGGGAGGTTTTTTTATCTTCATTGTATTTACATGCAGGGATTTTATTTTTACCTTTATCTTTAGATGGTTCTGAATTGGGACTACCCTTTAAACTTAACTGATTTTTCTCAAATTTAAGGGATTCTTGGAAAGCTTCTTCTAGAGTATACTTTTCATATTTTTTCACATACATGGCCATGAACATGGGTAAACCAGATGTATAAAATTAAATCATGACAACTTCAACATGTTTTGAGGCCCTTGGGATTCACTTTACTAAACTTAGGAACCTTTGATTTTAATCGATAATTGTTTCCTTGATATCTATTTTGGCTCTTGATAGTTCAAGGACATAGGTGTATGGTGTCTTGTTTCACAAAAAAGTTCGTAGGAAAGAGTTTTAAAAAGTCCTTCAATCAATAATAGAAGCTTCTTCCAGAGACAAATACCATGTAGATTCATTTTCTTCGAATGTAAGAGGAAACATATGACATACACAATCGTCATGGTGAATTATTTGCAACCTAGCAACCGACAAAATGTTCTTAATATAGTTTTCGACTAAATCATTCTTTTCAGGGTCAAATGTAAGTAGGAATTTCTCAGGGTGTTTGGGAATTTCATGCTGAATTCCAGGTACATTGACCACATCATCAAACAAACAAGGTTAGTAAGGAGGAGGATTTTGGTTTGAATTTGCTCCAACCATGTTTATGGGTTGATATACAATGACTTTATAGGGATTATATTCGAATTCACTCTTAGGCACATCCCCTTCTTCATAATTATCCTCCGGCTCATCTTTGGGGGTGTGACGGTGGGAATCGGGAGGTGAGGGTGGTATACTTCCTGCCCCACTGAAAAGTATGTAATATTCAATATTGAATTCTGAATCATTGGGGAAATTAGAGGTGTCTTTAGGAACGTGATATTCATGAGTCTCGACTGAACAATTTTCTTGATAGGAGTATGGGTTAGTGAAATAGGGATCTGTATAATGAATATTTTATTGATTTTCATGAAGAGAGTAATCTAAGGGTAGTTATGCAGTATTTCTACTACATTGTCTAGTCAGAGCTCGATTGGTTCATTTTGTTGAATTCCTAACTAGAGATTCGATCTCTGAGATAGTTAAGATACAAGGTTGAGGTTAAGAGAAAGATTTTTTGAGATGAGAGGAAACATGATGAGTTTTCACTTGGGATAGAGTATTTACCGTGTTTTATGAAGGGAAGACATTATATTCATAGTAAAATTGATGGGAATCAACCGTGGAGGAAAATATTACTTGTGGGGTAGTATAGGAAGAATTAAAATTT
>ML882634.1:0-11059 GCA_009831015.1 Picea engelmannii
GTTGAAGATGAAAAGCACTTTCTCTTAGATTGTCCAGCCTATACCCATATTAGATCTCATTTTCAAAATATTTATCACAATACCAACCTTCCTAACCTCTTAACTCAACAAAAATATGGTGATCTTGGAAAGCTTCTCTTAATGCTTTTCGAGCACAAAAACAAAATTCTAAAGAATCACAAGTAATCACTTACCCTCTTAAGGTCCGATAGACCAATTCGATCTTAGTGGACGTTAATCTGCATCATCATCATCATCATCATCAATTACAAGTTTAAAAGTATTTATGTCACTAAAAACCATCAAATCTAATTTTTATTTATTTAAAATATAATTTTATCATAAAATTATTTAAAAACTTTGTAATTATATTTGAATTTAATTGTTATTAAAATTAAGATAGAATGTAATAAATATTAATATGAAATAAATTTATTTAAAAAAAATATTATTATAATGATGATGATGATGTTTGGAGGATTCAGAACCACACTATTGTTTATCGAAGGTCGAAGTTTCGAGTTTATATCAAGACCCATCATCATGACATCTAAGCTTGGGTAAAGAAAAACCTAAGCGGAGATATATAGTAAACCTAACGGAGGTGGAGAATTTTAAAGTCTTTAAGTTGAATTTTTTATTAAAAGAATTAGGGTTTTTTATTTAAATTATTAATTAATTGTAAAAAAATTAATTAATTTTAATACATCATTTATAAAGTTTTATTAATGTTAAATTTAGAATAAATTTCTTAAATTTTTATAAAAGTGTTAGGGTAAAATTAATTATATTAAAGTAATGATTCTTAATTGTATTCAAATAATGATTATTAATGGTATCAATTGTGTTAATTGTATTAATGTGATGATTATTAGTTTTATTTAATTGTATTAAGGTAATAGTTTATTGATGTAATGATTAGAATAAATTTTATTTTTAATTATTATTTTATTTTTATTTCCAATTTTGTATTTGTTAGGGAAATATTAATTATAGGATTTAAGGGGAAAAAAAGAAAAGGTTATTAATATTGAAAAATTGTTTTTAGTTGAAATAGAGAAACTTAGGTTTATGTTTTAGGGTTATTAATATTGAAAAGTTGTTTTTAGTTGAAATAGAGGGATCTAGGTTTTAGGGTTAAAGAGTAAATTAAGTGGTATCATAGGAATCTATTTTTCGCTGATTTCTAGACCATTGTCTCTGTTAAAGTTGTTAGGATGTTTAAGGATTTCAATAGCTTCTTTGATTTTGCGTTTGAAGAAGTGATCTTCCTTAGCATCTAAGACATTATAATGATGGTTAACATCCATTAAAATCAATTATATCATAATATTATGTTAATTATATATAATTATCTATTATAAATTAAAATTAGGATAACTATATAAAATAAATTATATAAATAAAGAATATAAATTATAAAGTATTTATAAAATATAATATTGATATATATAAAATAAATTATATAAATAAAGAGTATAAATTATAAAGTATTTATAAAATATAATATTGATATTGTTACTAATCAAAAGTTTAAATTATAAGTTCAAAAGTATCTATAAAATATAATATAATATAATTATTATCAATAATGTTAAATTAAAAATTAAAAATATATTATAATATTTATTTGAAAAATTATAATCTTAAATTTATATAAGAATATTGTTTATATAAATCACCCTCATCTCACCATTAATCAATATAAAAATTACCAATCGAAATAATAAGGTGATTGGTGTATTTGAATTTATTATTATCCAATATGTATAAGTTAGCGTAATTCAATCATAATCAATTCTATAAAACTAAGGTGATAGATCGGTGTATAAAGATAAGGAAGGTTATAGGTGTAGGATCTACAACATCACTTAGGGGGTTCATGAGCGATCGCGGGAACCAGTAAGTTTAAAAGTGCAAATCCTTGTCAGTGGTGGTCGGACTGGTCACCCCCTGCCACAGTTGAGTCTCAGAGTTTCCATTACTACTAGTGGCGGTCCCACTCCCTCCGCTCCTTTGTCGATTTTCCTGTGTCTTCTGTCCTGACTGCTACTGTCAACTCATTGTAGTTGTTTCACTGTTTTTGTCCTGACAAACAACCTTAACTACACTGGGCACCCACCTCCTTAGTCTTCACTTCAGTCTGCAACTACGCTCAGTGGAATCTAGGTGGCTTCGAGAGAATATTCTAAGTTACGCGCACCCATGAAGGCTGAAGTCAGCGCACTCATGGGTACAGATGACGATGTGTTTTGTTGCAGCATGAATCTATCCTCCTCGGCGGACGAGCTCTCAAAACTCGTGTGTATTAACTCTTCTTTGCAGCGGGATTTAGGCTCCATTTACACTTTTGATCTACCTCTTCCCTTTATCTTCTCTCCATCCCACTCCTTAGCTGGTTTTACCTCTACTGTGTTCTCTCGTAAGACCACTCCCTTACCGTCTATTACTCCTCCCTCCCTAGCCATTGTTCCTTCGGCCCCTTATCCTCCGCCACAAAACCCCACACACACGTCCCCTAATTCTGCAAAACAGGCTACTGCCTCGGCATTTCACACTCCTCCTCCACTCACCTCTAACGGACACACCGCCCCTGCTCAACAACCCTATCAAAAGGGAACCTCTTTTCCTCCCGACGGTAAGAAACCTCCTCATAGCTCGTGGCATCCTAGAAAATCTAAAAAAAGGATGGTGTTAGGCGATGATGTGGGTTTAGAAGAATCGGTAAATTTGGCATTGTGCACTTTGGTTGGTAGAACCTCCTACCGACATCTCTGTAAAAAAAATATAGTTGTTTGGGTTCAGTCGACCTGGAGGGAACTTCTTGGCTATACTCTAGATATTTCCTACATGACGCATCGATGGTTTAGCTTCCATATACACTCCCCTGAATACTCGACACTGATTCTAAATGGACATTGGTTATTTGATGGAGGCAACCTCATGCTCAAAAGGTGGTGAATTAGTTTTAACCCCGCACAAGACTATTTCTGTCTGTGCCACCTTTGGGTCCTCCTCCCCAGTCTACCACTCTACCTCTGGAACGCAAAAGCCTTAGAGGCTATTGGTACTAGTCTTGGCAAGGTCCTAGTTGTGGATTTTAAAGCTTTGGAAGCTCCTATCAAAAGGGTGGCCAGAGTCTTGGTTGAACTTGACATCCATGAAGGCTTACAGGATACGTTTGATATCGAATGGCGCAGACATACTATATGCCAAAACATTGATTATCTTGGTATACCTTTCAGATGTACTCTCTGCAAACAGACTGGTCACCTGCGAAATCAGTGCTCAGGCAAATCGGATGAGGAATTGTCGGAAGATTCTATGCTCAAGATTTCAACCAGGATGGACTCACCTCACGACCACACCACTACTCCGCCTACTGACTTCTTTGAAGCAGCCGACATAACTGCTATGAAAAAAACTATCGGTAAGTTGAAACTTTTGTGTCCTTCCCTATACTTCTCTTTATCTACTTGGGAAATGGATCTCATAGATAACTCACCCACTATCATTTCAAATGCCCCATCTAATAACTCCAACAACCTACCCTCATCGAAGCAAAGCACACCTCTGACTTCAACTTCGGCTGCTACACCTCTGAGACCTGGGTCACAGACCTCCCTTACACCTATTTGATCCCCAGCCTTACTCTTGGATAAGTCTCCTAGGGAGAAAACTTCTATTACCCATTTTCCTTTATCTCCTTGGGCTACCCTCTCATACCTGGATGGAGCAACCAAGACTGTACCCTTGATCATGATACTCTTCATACCCTACAAGATTCTTCAACTAGTCTGGATGGGAAGTCTTTAGAGCCCCTAGGGAAACTAGTTGTGGGCCATAGAGAATCTGATCTGAGGGATAATACTCTAGCTGAACTACTAGACAACCTAGTTTTGTCCTACAGGGAAGTTCTCTCCCCTATCTCTATCCTTACCTACTATGGGAAAGCCATCATTTGTCCACTAGACAAAGCTTCGACTTATGATTCCATTGACAACTCTAAGGATTTTCTGGGCAAGGAATATGTTTGGTCGAAAGGAAGGGGTTTTTAACTCTCTCCAATGAAAACTAGGAGTGCTCATTGCAAAGAGGCTTCTTTGGACAATCCACTTGTTACCTCTTCCACTAATACTCATCTTGATCTCGGGGCGCTTAGAGGAATCAAAGACCTGGCGAGAGAAAAACCATGATATTTCTCTCTCTAAATGTCAGAGAGGTGGGGGGGACCCTCAAATCTGCCTCCTTCAGACGCTTGCTCAACAAGACCACTCTAGACATTGTCTTCCTACAAGAAACTCTTGTCGTTGGTTCTAAAGTGAGAACTTTTCTGAACAACTTCCTTCATACCTGGCATACTGCAACTGCTAGCTCTCCGAGCACCTTGAGTGGTTTAGAAGTCACCTGGGATCCTACTATGTTTACTCTGTGACCTCATATTTGTTATGGTGGTATCCTCTTGACATGTACCAGTCTCTGGAATGCACACTCGATCACTTCATTGAATATGTATGGTCCATGCACCGATACAAAAAAAAATTGGGATCAAGTGGTAGACAGTGGCCTCCTCGATGGTACCAATCTGATGATTGTTGGTGATCTAAATTTTACTACCAACATTGGAGAAATATGAAGATCCTCGGCAACTATGGATCCTTTGGCTAGTTACTTCACAACTCTCCTACAAAATCACAACTTAGTGGATTTTCTTTCGGATGTTATCATTTCTACTTGGCACAATGGGCATATGGGTCTAGATGTTATTTCTAAAAGATTGGATTGGTTCCTTCTCACTGAAGACTTGGCCCTATAGGATGGTAGATTAAAGACTTGGGTTGACTACCCCTACTTCTCAGATCATGCCCCGATCCTCCTACACTTGGATCCTCATTTGACTCCAAAATCCTACCCTTTTAAGTTCAATTTGAGTTGGCTTATGGATCCAGAGCTTCACTCTATTGTCAGAGATGTTTGGTTGGATCCTTCTTTTTTGTCTGAGCTGAATGTGTAGACATTCTTGGTCTGGAAACTAAAAACTCTAAAACACAGGGTAAACCATTGGGCTAAAAACCTCAGGAAACATAGACTTCACAGACTCCTTGATATGGAGATGGATCTAAAGGCCACCCTCCACAAGGACCTTCAAGCTAGAGGACAGTTGGGCATTGATTTATCCTTGGATCTTCTAGAATCTGAATGAAACAAAATTCTCATGGAAGAACAGGCTTTGTGGCGCCAACGCAACAAGGCAATTTGGTTAAAATGTGGTGACCATAACACAAAAAAAATTCACCGCTTTTCCAGTAACCGTAGGAAAAAAAAGCATATTTTGGAAATCATTGATGATGTTGGGTTTACTCACAAGGATAAGCTCACCATAAAAACAATAGCTACTAATCAACATAAATATTTTTATGGGGATAAAGCCCATCCTTCTCTCCCAGACTCTGTCAGAGTGGCCAGCCTCTTCCCACGTATGGCTACAACAGAGGACATTCATCTTATGGAAAGTCCGTGTACTCTATAGGAGGTTAGAGATGTACTTAAATCCTTTGCAACTAATAAGATCCTTGGTCCGGACGGTTGGACTGTTGAGTTCTTCCTTCATTACTTTGAACTAGTTGGTGCGAAGCTCCTCGACTTGGTTGAAGACTCCAGACTGCGGGGAAAAGTTTCGGGCTCTATAAACTCTACTTTTCTGACTTTGATTCCAAAATAAAATCACCCAACTTCTTTTGGAGATTACAGACCTATCTCTCTTTGCAACTTGTGCTATATATTGATTTCTAAAATCATTGCAAATAATCTAAAGCTTGTTCTCTCGAGATCTTTGTCGAGTGAACAATTATGCTTCCTAAAAGGCAGACAGATTCTTGATGCCATAGGCACGGCATAGGAATGTCTTCACAGTATTAAAGATAAAAAATCAAAGACACTAATCCTTAAGCTAGACCTCAAAAAGGCTTTTGATTTGATTGGGACTTTCTACAGTTGATCTTGGTACAATCTGGCTTCAGTTCTACCTTCATCAATTGGATTATGTGATGTGTTTGGAGCACCACCTTCTCATTTCTGGTCAACGGGGAAGCTTCCACTTTCTTCCATAGTGGCAGAGGTCTGATACAGGGCTTCTCGCTCTCCCCTCTACTTTTTATTTTAGTCATGGAAGGCCTTAGCATTCTCCTAAAACTTGGCCAGTCACAAGGGAATTTGAGAGTAGTTAAAGTTTCTAGGCTGGTAAATATCCTTCATCTTCTCTTCGTTGATGACATTTTAATATTGACCAATGAATCCATTCTTGAATGGAGAGAAATCCAAAATATTATACAAGTCTTTAGCAATGCCTCTGGTCTACATTTAAACTAGTCAAAATCAACCTTTCATTTTTCAAATCTCTCTGTTCAGTCACTGACTCACCTCAAAGTACTCTTTCCACATAATTTTATAAATCTTTCTGAAGGCTTTAATTATCTTGGATATTTTATTAAGGCAGATTCCTACAAGATTTTTGACTAGAATTGGCTTGTGGAAAAAGTGGAAAAAAGAATTGGGAACTGGTGCAACCGTTGGCTCTCCTTTGGTGGGCGTTTTACAATCATAAAAGTTGTCGTGGAAGGATGGCCAATATATTGAATGGCCTTAGCTTCCCTACCAGTCATCGTTCTTCACAAGCTCCATAAACTCTCTTTCAACTTCCTCTGGTCGGGTTGCACTGATTCACATCATCTCCATCTCTGTAGTTGGGAATCGCTCACAAAGACAAAAAAAAAAAGGAGGATGGGGCTGTTATCGGACTAATCGGTAGGTGCGGACACTAACAGATCTCCCTAGATCCACCTGGATCTAAAAAAAAATAGGACAGGACATGACTCTTTCCCTAAGTTTTGACCATTGAATTAGCTAGTAGGAAGGAACAAGTAACATACCTTTATATCGCTTCCTAGGGTCTTTGTTGCTCTCACTTCACTCTGGTGCTCTCGTGAGGTCAAGACCAAGACAACACAAACCAACCAAAGTGAATATAGCAAAATATATTCAACTGTCAACTTATGTGTATGATCAAGGAATTACACAATAAAGTGAGAATAGCTTTATGGGAAAGGGGCATGTCACTGTATCATATTAATTGAAAGTAGAAGATTACAACCTGATCGCCTTGATGTCCCAAGATTCCTTTCGGTGGCCCTTGGCTCCAACACACACACTTGCTCAATCCTTGTATGAAGAAGATCAAATCCTCTTGATAGACTTGCTAGAGTCTCCAAGCTCCTGTTCAAGCTAAGTCCTTCACACAATTCTTTCACCAATTCTCCAATGAATCTTGCTTAACCTTTTCCATGAGAATTCCATCAATATATAGAAGATAATGAGATGGTTACTTAGACAAGAATGATCCCACAATATCCGGGAATCTAGTACAAGGATAACCATTCGAATGCCAACCCATTCTTCTAGAAGATTCCCTTCTAGAACCATTGAGAATTCACCTTTTTCCATGCTTTAGAGAAGGTTCGCACCCTAGCTATGCAACACAGTGCGAGAAGTTTGCACCCTGGCTTAAGGAATCCTGCGAGAATGGGTCATTCTCACAGCCTAGGATACTAGCAACCTGCGAACTCTCTTCAAAAGTATATTTTCTGGGAAGAGATGAATGTCTATTTTCTCAGGAGAAAGTTCTTATGAAGAGCCTGAGTACACCATGATTAATACATCATCATGATGACCAAAATCATGGGTAACAGAATGCCCCCCAAAGTATGAGGCTGGAATCGATGACAGCCGAAAGACTTTGTAAGTTGCATGTGTGTGTCGGAAACCAGGAGCGCACCTAATCGGAAACATGCGAACAACCAAGCATCTGTAGAATATCATACATATCAATTATGAGGTAGGCATTTCTATACTCAGATCACAGACGGATAACATTGTAGACATAGGTCATGGCCACCAATCATACACTATGGATCCATGCCGTCAATATATAGCATAGCCACCAGGAATATATGGATCCATGCCGTCAATATATAGTTTGAAAATAGCAAGGTCGCTCAGCTATCTTTTCATGTTTAGAGAGTCTAAAAAGAGATTAAAGAGGACTCCAGGGGGGTTCATTTTTTGTATAACCTTGTTGAGCCCGAAAAAGTGATAAAAGTATGCTCGATCGCGTTCTCATGTATTTTCGAGCGCGAGAACGGACAAAGACCACGCTCGAGGTTTTATACAAAAACCATAAAAAACAATCAAAACATGCGATGAAAAAAGAAAAATTATGTCTGCATCCCTGTATATGAACATCGAAGTCATTATGCCTGCAAAAGTTACACTCAAAAGGGAATTAGGGATTAGGGTTTAATAAATAAATAATTGTAAAAAACCAAATAACATGGTAAAAGTAAATATAAAGGAGTGAAACTCTTTTTACCATATCATTTTCACTTTTCCACTATTTGAACCCAAAATCCCCTCTTTTACCCTCAAAGTTCAATGTTAGATTGCGGGAGTTATGAGCGTTCATTCGTCGAGCCATCAACGACAGTGAGGTAGGCTCTTTGTCCTCTACTCTTTCATGGTTTAATTTTGTATTTTCATTGGTTAAAACTCATTTTTGAGTTAGTTTTATGAGCCCTACTTGCGCTCAATCATTCTCGTAGGTGGGCTACACGGGACCTGCGAGAATGGGTCATTCTCGCAGGTGAGCCCACAGTAGCCTACGAGGTTCTCGCACTGTACCTAAAGGGCACCTGCGAGAACCACAAAGCACAAAAGTTTTTTAAAAATTTTCTCAATGAAAGAGAACCAATTCATGAATAGAGTTACTAATCCTCTTCTTGTGCTTCTTATGCAGGTAGTTGGCCATCAAAATGGTTCTTGAATGGCGTGAAAGGGAGCATGAAGAAGACAATGCCATTGCTGGAAATCATCCACCCACTATTACTGCTTTGAGAAACTATGGCCTTCTGAAGTACTTTTGTATCCCAGGCATGAGGGCCCGAGTCAGGTTATTAGAGTACCTTGTGCGTATGTGGGATCCCGATCAGCAGGTATTTAATGTAGGGGTCCACACACTGTCCTTAGATATTAAGGACATTTACTTCTTGACTGGATTGTCACGGTGAGGGTACCACGTGAGCCTGACTGGTAGCAGAGGTGGTGGGCTACCCATGAGTGAGTACTGTCACTTACACTGTGTTCCTGAGGCAGAGAGGAAGAAAGGGAAAGTAGTTATTTGGGGAGTGCGGGATTTGACTCTCCACACTATTTTATTCACCATTGCATGTATGGTCGGGAGCTCCGCTCCTCACATGGCGCTCCAGATTTACTTTCAGTATGTTATAGAGTGTACTGAACCTCGGGTTTTTAACTGGGCAGATGCAGTGCTTCGTAGCATGAAAAGGCAATTGATCAAATGCAGACGAGGTGACCTGAAGCAATTCAGGTACAGATATTTGTTAGTGTCATTCTTTCTCGAGAGGGTTCCATTACTGAGAATGCAGGTGGAGTGGAATTTACCGGCTCCCAGGGATCCAAGAATGCTGAGATGGTGTCGGCTCATGGCCCAGCACGTAGCTGGACCAATTATCAAGTATGATGATACCTTCTTTGACTGGCTGCAACCACAGATGTTGATGGTTGACGATTATGCTTATGCCAGGTTGGATTTCTGAGGAGATCTGGGCTTAGTCCTACCGGAGGATGCTCAGTGGGGGGAACTTGGTAAGAAGTACACAATTTTTTCCTTTTTAAATGTTTTTGTGAATTTTATCATATTCAAATGTTTTTTATATGTTCGTCCAAAGACTAAATAAAAAATTCGTTTTTTATGACACAGATGTTGGAACTTACCAACCTCCTGGTACTTCTCCCATTCAGCGGCGAGGAGAGGTAGCGTCAATGCCACAATGGGAATCCGGGGATTATCAAGCAGTGGAAAAAAACCTAGAGGGTTTGACGGAAGATATTCCAGACATGCCTCTTGGAGAGGTTCCACGACGCGATCAGCGTCATACAGTAGGAGTGTCAGAGTCCATGAGTCGACTGCTCCGTAGAGTTGCTTGGGAAGTCGTGTGTTACCGTGAACATCATCCATGACGTCACTTTGTAGAAGCTATGAGCTTCAGATTTTGACATTTTGGTCTTTGGACAAAAAAATTTTTGTAAAAAACTCTTTTGATCGTTATATATACAGACGACTTCTACCGGTTTATCATGTGTTATGAAAATTGATGTGATTGATTTATAATTGATCCAAATGTCTGTCTAATACATAGTTAGTCAATGCATCAGTTAATGTATTTAGACATCTAGGAATATGTTGATATTCAATGTAATCAAAATAACGTTCCAAGAGGCGAATTCGTAAATACACCCGTAACAAAGTAGGATTGCGAATAGTATAGACATTACTTAACTGTAGTACTACAAGCTGGGAATCGAGTCGAACAACCAAATGACGGATTCCAAGCGAGATAACATCAATCAACAATTCAATAATGGTGTTATACTCTGCAATGTTGTTGGTCTCACGGCCGAGACACACACCGCGTAAGGAGACAAGTTCGTTTGTAGGGGCGTAAATTGCCAACGCAGCAGAAGCAAGGTTCTGAGTACTACGGCTAGCACCATCAGCGAAGCCAATATAGGGTAGTGAAGACTCTGGCATCTGGAAATCAAACACAACGTCACATAAGGGTAGAGACCAGATAACGACGAAAGCAAGCTATAGTAACACACAAGAAGTATGATACAATAAAAATACAAGTACTCGTGCACAAATGATTTTATGCATAGTACTTCTTCAAGTACAACCCATTTATGGGTTCCCTCAAAGGGATACCCTCTTTAAAACTAGTTGTTGAACTCCTACCCAACACTTCTGCTGAGGAAGAACGTCTATTGTATCTTATGTGATTAGACAAAACTCGACGTGATGCTACCCTAGTTATAGAAGCTCAGAAGAAACTTGTCAAGGCCCAATACGACAAACATGTCAAGCCTCGCGTTTTCTCCGAAGGAGATCTTGTTCTCCTCTATGATCAAGATCGAGATATGCTAGGAG
>WSFP011487874.1:0-15246 GCA_009831015.1 Picea engelmannii
TTCATTCTTCCTGTGCTTGTCTGAGAAAAGGGGTTGAGATTTTGGGTAGAAGGTTAAAGGTTAAATCTGAAGGGTCATGATCTGCGTATAGGCTTAGAACCCTAGCTTATTAGTCCGTAGGGTAAAATACCCAACAACAACAGGTGCTCACTGCTTCCAAGTGAATTGTTTTCATACTTCTTCTAAGGGCATCGACCACCCTATTTTCCTTTCCTTTAATGTGTTTGATTTCGAAATCAAACTCGCTAAGGAGGGCCATCCACCTAGCTTGTCTAGCATTGAGCTTTGGTTGATCAAATAGGTATCGCTATCCACGGTGATCTTTCATAAGTACAAATTTTCTTCCCAGGAGGTAATGCCTCCACATTTTCAAGGCATGCACTATGGTAGCCAGTTCTACATCATGGGTCACATAGTTGACTTCATGCTCGTTCAATTTTTGGGATTCATAGCAGATCGCACTTCCTTTTTTCATAAGGACTCCTTTGAGCCCTTCCTTACAGGAATCTGTGCATACGAGGAAGTCAGCTTCTGGATCGGCGATCTTCAGCACGGGTGCATGGGTCAGTATTTGTTTCAAGGTTTGAAATCTTTCTTCACATTTCTGTGTCCACAGGAATTTTTTCCCCTTATTCTGGAGGGTAGTGATTGGACAACCAATCTTGGAGAATCCTTTTATAAATCTCCTATAGTATCCTGCTAATCCCATAAAGGATATGATATCCGAAACATCCTTTGGGGTAGGCCATTCCATGATAGACCTGATTTTGTCAGGGTCTACCGCTACTCCTTCTTCGGAGAGAACATGGCCTAAGTAATGTATTTCTTTCTGGAAGAAATCACATTTGTTGAATTTGGCATAGAGATGATGTTCTCTTAGCACTTGCAGCACAAGTCTAAAATTCCCTTAATGCTCTTTTCTTTTCTTGGAGTAAATTAATATATTGTCAATAAAAACAAGCACAAATTTGTCTAGGAACTTGCTGAGTACATTGTTCATCAAGCAAATAAAAGTGGTAGGGTCATTGGTCAACCCAAATGGCACCACCAAAAAATCATAGCGACCATACCTCATTCAGAAGGCATTTTTATGGATGTCTTCACCCTTGATTCAGACTTGATGGTATCTCGACCTGAAATCAATCTTTGAGAAAATAGATGCACCCCCCAATTGGTTGAACAGGTCATCGATCCTGAGCAAGGGGTACTTTTTCTTTATGGTTACCTTATTGATTTGTCTATAATCTATACACAGTCTAAGGGTACCGTCCTTATTTTTCAAAAACAGGACTGGTGCTCCCCATGGAGACACGCTAGGCCGAATATAGCCCTTATCCATCATTTCTTTTAATTGCATCTTGAGTTCAACTAACTCGAGTGTGCTCATCCGGTAGGGTGTTCTAGACACCGACACCGCTCCTGGTGCAAGTTCTATCGAGAAGTCTATGTCTCTTCTCAGAGGTAAACTCGATACCTCTTCTAGAAACACATCTTTGTATTCTCTCAGGATAGGGTGATCGTCAGGGCTTGGTTTGTCACCTTTGATTGTTTTCAACACCTGTATTGCATATAGGGGACATCCCTTTCAGCAATACTTTCTCATTTGCAGAGATGATATTTGTCTCACTGAGACTAGTTTTCGAATCCCTTGAAGGGTTATCCTCTTCCCTTCCTTACTTACACATTCTAAGGTCTTATGGTAACAGTCCAATCTGTCTTTATGGGAAGCTAGCCAATCCATACCAATCAACAGATCATATGATCCCAGGGGTAATATGTTAAGGGTTGCTTGGGTGGGGAATTCACCCAACATTAATTGGCAGGGTGTTATGACTTCTGCTATCCTCCTTTTGGTGCCAGTGGCTAACTGTACCAACCATGGCTTGGTATGTTTTTGTGGCTATAGTTTACACTTGTCAACAAATTTAGGGGCTATATAACTCAAATTTGAACCAAGGTCAATTAAAATAGACACTAGATGGTTGGAAATCATACCTTCTATTTCCACTATTGAAGCTTGGTGGTCGGCTTGGTTATTATCCAAGGCTGCATAAATTTGTGGCACACTCCTGGCCACATCATTGACGGTAGTAGCTTCTTGGATGTTATAAATCCTCCGAATATTCTGTTGTCAGTGTGGACAGTCTCTCAATAGATGTTCTTCCCCGCAGCCCCAACATTTCAAAGGTTCTCTCTTTGGGTTATCAGTCTTCACTGATATGGGTCCAGAAGTTTTATTTCCACTCAAGGAGGGAAAATTCTGTCGGTGCATACTCCGGGCTGGGAAGCTCATTCTTGGGTTCTTCTTATAGTTCTTAAATCTTGGGGATTTAATTCCCCTTTTCTGAAACCTTGAACTATTCCTCTGTTTCCATCCTTCGCGAGGTTCTGCTCGATGTCCAAATTGTTCATGACAATAGGTTGCCTTTCGAATAGTGCCTTCTGGGGTCTTTGGCTCATCAAATTCAATTCTGTTCCGACAGTCCTTGGGTAGTCCACTGATGAAGCGTTGCACCTTTTCCTTTTCCGCTTTTATATAGGGTACATACCTCAACAAATCGAGGAATTTGTTGACATATTCTTCTATAGTGAGTTGTCCCAGTCTGAGTTCATAAAATTCTTTAGTCTTTTCGTCAAAATATTTTTCCGATAGATACTTCTTCCAAAAGTATTTCTCAAACCGTTCCCAAGATAGCTCCTCTTCGCGAACCCATTTCACATTCTTAAGGTCTTCCCACCAAATGGAAGCCTTTCTGTTCAATTTGAAGGTGGCCACTTGGGCCTTCATATTTTCTGAAAAGTCATGGACTCTGAAATACTTCTTTAGTCCAAGCAGCCAGGCCTCTGCTTCCTCTCTCTTCTTTATTTCACCGTTGAAGGAGGGTGGTTTGGATTTTCTGAATTCTTCAAATTTTCGACCTTTGGAAGGCTTTTGCTTCTTCTGTTTCTTTCAGGAACAGGAACTGGTTCTGCTGCTAGAAGAGCCCTCCAAATCGTCAGCCTTCCTTCTCAGAGGAATCATCCGACGCTTGTCCTTTCCCTTTGGGGTGGACCTTTTTTGAGGTGCTACTCTCAGTGTGACCACTGATATGACCATGTTTCTAAGTTTCAGGTTCATGCTGCATTTGTCTTTGTAGATCAGATAAACTCTGCAATAAAACTACGTTACTTTCTGTTTGCTTTTCTTGTTCTTTCATCATCCTTTCATTGTCAGCCTTACATCTTTGTAATTCAACCATGAGGCTCCTCACAGTCTTGGCTAGACCTGGAGGGGTCCCTGTTGCCCTCCTTTCGTCAGACTCTTTGTCTCTATTGTGGGAGCCTTCTCTCACTTCTTGGTGAGTCACCATACTATGTGTTGATAATTTCCCGTGGTTGATCTTTCGCTTGTGTGCAAAAGAAAAAACGTTGGTTGTTAGTCAATATTTATATTTATTTATAACCAGTACATAATTTATATTTTCACATGTACACACACACAATAGGGGTTTTTCAATTCTTAACTTCGTCTTTTGATTAAGAAGGTTAAGACAGGGGGTTACTCTTTTTAAGAGTGTTCTGAACGGAGCTTCTACGCAACTCGTTCATGAGCGCAAGTAGGCCAAGTGTTGTAACCATGATATGATACCAATTTGTCACATACCCACTAAGGAAAACAAAAATTTTCGTCGAATTCTCGAGGATCAGAATCCCCGAAATACCTACGGGGGTCTTAGAATAGGCAAGTTTCTTCCTTGTCCACCTCCATGTGATCATGGGTCGTGACCACAGGCTGAACAAGTATGGCATTCTTTCGCTCTTCGCGACTCAGCACTACCAGAGCATCGAGTCTTTCAACTCTACAAACCCCAACACGGCGAAGCGTCGAACCCTGACAAAGCTAGCGAGTGGCAGGTTTCCCCCTTGGGGTCTTGTCCACATGACCCTATCCCGTGTCTATGCGCTTAAGCTAGCCAAGCGCTTATCGACTTTTCGCGATTCAGGGAAATGTGATGCACGACTTCCCTTTGACACTTTTTGCTAGTCGCAACCTTGCAGGTTGAAGCGTCGATCTCTCGTGCTCTTCTTCTCCGAAATCCCAAGACACAAAAGTCAACAATGGTTGACTTCCTCTTCACACTTCTCGCAACTCGAAACCTCACGAGTTGGAGCGTTGAGCCTTTATTCTCTTCTTCTCTGAAATCCTGAGACGTGAAAGTTAGCAATGGTTGACTTCCTCTTCGCACTTCTCGCAACTTGCAACCTCGCGAGTTGGAGCATTGAGCCTTCGTGCTCCTATCTCGCGAATCTCCGAGATGCGAGAAGTCAATAGAGTGTTGACTCCTTTCCAGGTGACACGTGTCCACTTGTCATTCATGCAGGCCCCACCTAATGGATGTGCCACGTGTTCTCACGAGCCTCAACTCTCGGCACTTCGCAACTTCTATGGTCGAAAGTGACCCCTTCCAACCTCCGAACCCCCGAACTCCTGATATACGATATCTCCACAGAGTTCTGATCCAACGGTCCTCCCGTTCCTGGATCCAACGATTCATATTTTTCTCCTTGCCACTTCTCACTTCGCGACTTCGTGAGTTGGAGCACCCAACTCTTGCACTCTCTTCTTGCGAAACCTCGAGATGTGAGATCCCGAACTCAGACCTCTTCAGGACTGCATCGACCCTAACCGCCTTGAAACTTTGCAAGATCCAACGACTATCGGTTGTTCGCCACTTCTATCTCGAAGTGTCTCCATCGTTCATACAGCTTCTCCCATGGCTTCTTCTATGGCTTAACTCCCTCGCAACTCAGTGCGATCAAACGGCCCATGACATTTCGGCACTTCTCCATGAAGTCTCTCTCTGCTGTCCATTTCTGCTCTCTTCTTCATGCGTCTGGACATACTTTTTCGACGACCCAGATCTATTTCGCTCCAGCTGATCTAATGGCAGTTGTAGCTCCTCCTTGAACATGCACTTCTCTTCCTTCTCCTTGGAATATTTCTTAAGTATCAAATGTCTCGGCCTTTGCTTCTGAAAGACTTCCCTCTATGACTCTCGATGTCTGAATCCCTGATATGGGTGATTTTATGACATGTGTCCTCCCCGCAACGGACGAATCAGGTTCTTTTGCTATTTTAGGACTTGTGAGGTTGAATGCCCATAATTTCTTCCTCCGTACTCCTGAATGCCAAAACCTCGATACGAACTCTTTCTCGGGACTTTCGCTTCTTTTGTTCTTCGCGAGAGGTTTAAACCTCGTGCAACTCTCTACAGATCCAACGTCTATCGGCTGTTTAGACCAAGATATGACGGCTCAGACCTGGCTCTCCATTGCGTCATTCCTAAGCTGCCTGGACACGAATCCACGGTCCAGATTCTTTCACGGACCTTGGGGCTCTACGGTCCCTATTTCTTCGCTACTCATGAAGATAAAGGAAAAAGGGTTAAGGAATTTAACGCCCTCATTTATTCCTTCAATCTGACAGTCGTGAATGACCTCAGATCTTCTGATAGGATCTCATCCATTGATCGATACTTATTCTTCGAATCCTCAAGGGATTCTGCGAATTCTGCGCCTCTACAGAGTCTTTGCACACAAAGTGCTACCTCTTCTGAGCTTTTCAAAAAAAGGGTGTCTCTATGGGGAGATTTATCTAGGGTATCACCTGAGATGGATAAGAGTATAGATTTCCCAAGAAACGGCTTGAATTCTAAATTGATTCACTGTGCATATATACATATAAATCTATTTATAAACATAAGCCATATGTGGCCCTTCCATTATAAGCATGCAACCACCATTTATGAATCAAAACACTACACAAACCATTTATGTAGTCTTATACTCAAACCATTCATAAAACTGCACAGACTATGAGCATATATGTCAACATATAAATTTCAAGATGCAAGATGTAAAACACTTATCAGAAATAACACCATAAGTGAGTACAATTGCTGAGAGGGGTGCTCGTTTCCACCCAACCGTAGGCTCAACGATTCTGATAGGATTTACCACTAGCCACCCCCGAGCTGAGACCATGATGTTGCAATATTGCATCTCTATTTTCCAGTGACCGAGAATGAGGGTTACTCTCCCCCTTCTCTGCTATCACTCACTCTATATTTTCCAGAGTTCTCTTCCTTCCCTCACGTTTGCCCTTATCGCTTCTCCCTCAGGCCTGACAGCTCTACGGATGGGCGTTCACCCCCCCTATCCCTCATTACCCATGAGGAGCCATTTACCTACCAATCCTGACGAGTCATTTAATTCAGGGCCAGCGAGCCTCTCTTGGTTCTCCGGGCCAGTGAAGTCTAAATACGGTATTGGTTTCGGTGGAAGTTAACGCCACCTTTCCAGGTGCCTTCCACCACCTTTCTTCAGCCATCATGGTATTTTTTTTCATCATATCCCCTCTCAGCAGTCCTGCAATATATTATTCACATTCATCGACCTTTTTCACAAGGTCCATTCACATCATACATTCACATTTTTGAGTTTGCCACAGTTCTTGGCCAGTATAGTTATTTTTACAAACTAGGGGAAATAGGGTGTTACATTTTATCTCAGCAGGGATCTTATTGTACATCTTGTTGAATCTTTTGGAGAAATTAGAAACATATTCCCCCTCTTTTCTCTTCAGGGACCCAAACTCTATGATATAATACATAAAATCCTTTTTATCCCCCACTGTCTCAGGGAGACGTCATCTAGAGCCTCAATCCCAACAATGGATCCAAGAGTCAAACCTCTAAACCATTTTCTAACCTCACCATTGAGGCTATGGACAAAGACTCTCATCGAGACATCTTCATTTTCAATATTTAGATTGTCTGCGTAGCTATAAAAGGAAGCAAGGTGCTCCTCAATAGTTATGTCCTCCTCTCCCATGAATTTTTGTATATACCTTAGGTAATCTCCAGTAGGTAGAGCATTCATTGGTTGAGGAAGGATTAGAGGGGATTATCTTCCAGCCACTATGGCATCCATTATGTTTCCAAGGGGATTAGCACTTTCCATAGGGATATGAGGTGGAGGAGGACTAGGAGGAGAAGGGGTTCGAACTGGGGAGGCTGGAACTAAGCCTGTCAGAGGAAAATGAAACAACAGAGGATTCAAAGAAAAGACTAAAGGGCCTGAAGGAAAAGAGGGTTCCCTCTCTATGGTATCATCAACAGTAATAGGAGGAGGGGTGGTAAATCCCAGGGTAGGGAAATATTCTGAGGCATCGGGTCTAAACCATGGTACAATTTCAGGGGAGAGAGGAGTGACAAGGATTTCTCCCTCTAATCCTAGACGAGGAGGAGAAGACGCAATAGGAACACTCCCAAAATTTAAAGTTCATGAAACTCCAGCAGAAGGTATAACAGTAGAATGAGATGCAGAAATTGGAGTTTTTATAGTAGGACAATGAAAATCATCAAAAATCCCTGGTTCAGCAACAGAATAACCTTCACGAGGGGCCTTTCCCTTTCTAACAATTTTCTCTAGGTCAACTTCAGGTGTTGCTAAGGGAAGCTGTGGAGTAGACCTTGTGTGTCTGTTTCTAGAAGCCACAGTTGAAATAGTGGAGTCATCGATGGATCCGCCCCAGTGGAATCACTAGGTGCACAACTGCAATCTTTAATGTACTAAGTTTTGATGCACCTTCAGAACTAGTAAGCTTTGTCGTTCAATCCCAGGGAAAAATATTCAATTTCGTCCCCGGAAACGACGCCATAAATGTTAGCACCAGAAGTCACCCCTGGATTGCGGCAGAGGTAAGCCTGATACCCATCAGTTTGTATTTCACAATGAATAATTTTAAAGGTAGTCTAATGGACGCAAACTCAGGATGGTATTGTCCTAACTCAGAAAACTTGGTTGGAAAGCACAAGCAGGTGAGGTCTTGATATAACTTCGGTCAGTAAGTTGTAGTAAAGGGTGAGTAGAATGAAGAAATGGTGACGAAATGTAAAGGTCTGCTATGGACATCAGGTCTTCCAGCAGCTTAAGGAGGAAAGGCTATAAGAACAAGATCCTCTTAGACTCAAAGCTCTGGGAATCTAAAAAATGCTATAACAAAACTGCAATCAAACCTCCATTGCAACACAGCCACAACAATTCATGTGATTCTTTCAATCATGAACATTCAGTATCAGATGCAAAAAAAGTGGAAAAAGAGGTTGAATTTCATTAAACAAGAAGTCTCAAGTGCATGTACATAACCAGAGAACCAGAATGTTCATTAAGACTTTACAATATAGGAGCTCAACTCTACCATCGACCATTACAAAATATAAAAACTAAGTATATATACTCAGAGAAATTCGCCCCCTAAAGAAGCGCGCTTTGGTTGCTACATTCAAGGCTTGATGTCCACATCTTCATCTATCAGACTACACCTGTATTCTTCTATCAGATGCAATCTCAGTTCGGTATGGCTTTGCAAGGAGATCTGTTGACAGAGGGTCCTTGGGCTGACAGTCATCTTTCACGGCCGGACTTTCCATGCTTTCCATTTATGGGGTGAAACGAAGTTTCAACTACCTTCCCCATTTCCATTAATTAACTGCCTCGGGATCGAGATGAAACCTGACACCCATGAATTCCCTAGGCGGTGTCCAGGACTTCTTTGAAACGGTCTTGACGCTTTGGGATATGATGCTTCCTTCAACATTCAGCACAGGCTCTTGACCTTTTGAGTACGAATCCTTTCCATTGTCATAATATTACATGTGACCTTGGGTTGTGACCTGAAGCCTACATCCAAAGGTGCTTTCGGGACTTTGGCTATCGAGAGTTTCCAAACTGATGTCTTTATATTTCTCGATCCACTAAACCGCGATGTCTTTGATCAAGCACCATGTGCTCCTCTACAATGGATGACCCAGAACCTTTCGGCACTTAGCGCTTTGCGACAATGGTTCGGATTGCTCAATTGATCGACGACTGCGATCTTTATGAGATTTTTCACTTCGTGAGTTTGCATTGTGATCCCTACTGAAATCCCGGAGATGCGAAATCGTGATAGGTCGGATCTGGCGACATGTGGCATTCTAAGGTGAATGAACTAGATTATTTCTTTATTTCTCATTTCGCGAACCCTCGTAACTTTGCCTCTTGACCCCTTTGATTTGTGAAATCACGATTATGGTTGGTGCTATTCCTCGTTCAACCTGTATGGTCTCTATTACCCGATGGTCATTGATTTGAGCTACTTGAAATATCCTTGTCGTTGAATGGTGATTTTTTCTCGCTCGCTTGATTAGGATCCACCTAAAAATAATTCAAGTGTTGTGCTTGGCGCTAATGACTGCGACATGTGAACAACTACTTGGAAGACTGACAGAGGACCCGGGCAAACAAAAGGATTGACAAAAAAAGCACGAGAGACACAATTGGCTTTGGAAAACCATAAGGACTTAAGGCCGATATTTCTCAGGTGAGATGGTAAAGAAACAAGTATATCAAACCGGTGAAGACCAATCAGCCAAATATTATAAGTCGAGAGGAAAACAAGCAATGGTCTGCAAAAAGGGGAAAAACATATGAAAACTATAAACTTAGGTGGAAAACATAACTCACAAATCTTAACAGGTTTATGTGCTAACAGAGTTCACAGGGCTAGATGGAAAGAAAGTGGTCCTACGAGCCATGCATCAGTACCCACCGAAGATAGTATCATCGCAAAACATGGATGTAGTTATGAGGCATGGTGATATAGAGTGGGTTGCAGAGTGTTTTATTTCTGACAGAGAGACACCTGACCATCTGCAACAACTTCTAGAGGACTTACAGGTATTACTCCGCAAACATCATAAAGTATTTAGTGACATTCCTCCTAACATTCCACCCGATAGAGGTTTTGAGAATATCATAGAGCTAGAGGAGGGGGTCGAAGAAATTATCACAAATCCCTATCAGAACCCTAAAGTTTACAAGGATGAGATTGAAAAACCATTAAAGAATTGTTGAAATTGGGCCACATCCAACCTAGTTCCATCCCATTTGCCTCTTCCATTGTCTTAGTCAAGAAAAAAGATGGTAGTTTGCAGATGTGTATTGACTACAGGGCCCTAAACAAGAAGACAATCAAGAATCAGTACCCCATACCCAGGATCGATGAATTAATGGATGAGCTCAGGGGAGCCAAATTCTTCTCAAAGATTGATCTTCAATCAGGGTATCACCAGATTAATGTATGAGAGCAGGACATACCTAAGACAACCTTTAGATTCCACTATGGGTATTATGAGTTTTCGGTCATGCCATTTGGGCTAACTAACGCCCCTGCCACTTTCCAGTTATGCATGAATCATGTATTCGATAGGCAGCTGAGAAAGTTCTTATTGGTCTTCTTTGATGACATCCTCATATACAACAAAACATGGGAGGACCATATGCAACATCTGGATGAAGTACTTGGTATTATAGAGAGTCAGCAGTTGTATGCGAAGGAATCCAAGTGTGAATTTGGTATGACATAGATTCTCTACTTGGGGAACGTGATTGGGATGAACAACATAGAGGTGCACCAAGAAAAGATCAAGGTGATCATTGAGAGGCCAACTCCTAGGAATGTGACAGATCTGAAGAGCTTCCTCGGTCTTTTCACTTACTACAGGAAATTTGTTAAGGGATTATCATAGTTGACAACACCACTGACTGAGATCACCAAAAAGAGGGCTTTCATTTGGACAGAGAAGGCCCATGAGACATTCGAGAAAATGAAGCAGGTGATGAGCTCATGCCCTGTTTTAGCACTCAACCATTTGTCTTGGAGTGTGATGCTTCAAGAATTGGTATAGGATCTGTATTGATGCAAAACAGTCACCCCATAGCATTTGAGAGTCGCAAACTCTGAGAGTATGAGCGACATTACTCCATATATGATGAAGAGATGTTGGCCATAATGCATGTTGTTATACCTCAATATTTCTCACTTCGATAAGTGTCGTAAGTGTCGCATGTTCCTTACAACTTTTGCAAGTGTCGCAAATTGTTTACAAGTGTCGCAAATGTTGTTCAATCATACTTCCATAATGACGACACTAAGGAGGCACTTAAGACATCTCATACACTTGATTTGGAGGAGGAAAAATGATTAACTGAAGTCAAGGAACTTTTATCACTTGAGAAGAGCTCTTAAACAAAGGTTTTGAAGGTGAGCGCTCCCCTACATTAGCCTTAGGAGCACTAGCATTCCCCTATAAGGTCTCAGGGAGCATTATAAGACTTATCTTCCCCTCAGAAGGAGCGTTATCCACCCTTGGAGAGTTGGCGCTCCCCTCAATCTTCCTAGGGAGTGCTATAGCGCTCTGATGCCCCTTTTGAGGGAACGTTGTCTAATCTGAGGCAGTAGTTGGCCCGTTGAGGAGAATAAGGGAAGGATCTCTCAATTTTAGAAGGCAGTTGCATTCGAATTCTTGGTTCCATCAGAAGATCCCTGATCCAAGGAGGGAATTCCTCAACTTGTTCTAAAGATAACTCAAGAGGTTAAGCTCCTCTTAACCTATATAAGCAAACTCTATGATGGTGAAAAGGGGGAAGAATTGCTAGCATTAAACCTATGATCTCATAGGAAACACACAGTCAGTCAAAGGAGAGTGATCAGTGAAGCTTCTATTATTCAGGTTGTGGATCTTTCGAGCAAGGGTTAGATGAAGGGGACTTGACGAAGCTGTCCCATTCACATCTACGATTGTAAGTACAGTTGTCATTATTCTCATTAATATGACACGCTTGCCCTGTTTCTTTCTAGTTTGTGTCTGATCTTACATGAACTTATCATTGATAGATAGATCTGTTTTCAAGCTAATATCAATAGAGTAGGAAGTGGTTGTACTTTGTTTGTCTACAGGACTCAATGAGGAGCGAGAGTCTGGAGCTCAATTTGAAGCGTGTAGGGACAAACGTCGATAAAGAGGTACTTATGTTCTCCTTCCTTCTCATGTTTTAGTTTGTATAGATTTGAAAGGAATTCAGTGTCCACGTTAAGCATTTTCTGTCTTAGAGTTAGGGTCTAGCTCTTTGAGGCAATCTACCTGTCCACAGGGAGATTTTCCTACAACACATGCTTTGACAAAATTCCAGCAGTACTTAGTGGGGAACAGGTTCAAGGTAAAGACCGATCATAATAGCTTGAGGTTACTCATGGAGCAAAAGGAGCTGAGCGATTGGCAACAAAAATGAATTAGTAAAATCCAAGCCTACGATTTCAAAATTGAGTATGTGAAAGGAAAAAATAATGTGGTTGTTGACGCCCTATAGAGCATACCCACGCTTTCTCTCTCTCATGGAGATTTCAGTGGAATGGAAGGCACTTCTATTCGTAGAATACTCCAAAAACATGTTTTCTTGTGAGATACTTAATGGTCAGGTCTCCGATGATAGGTACAGGGTTATTGACGACATCATATGTTATAAGGACCGGATCTATTTAGTACCAAAATCCCAGTTGGAAAAAAAAATTCTACATGTAGCACATACTTCTCCTTTGGCAAGTCATCCAAGATACTTGAAGACTTATAGATGAATTCAAAAGAGGTTCGCTTGGAAGGGTCTCAAGACTAATGTATTGAAATTTGTACAAGAGTAACACTTCAGTCAACAAAACAAGGTTGAACATACCCACCCATCAAGATTTTTCCAACCGCTTCCCATTCTTGAACAAAAATGGGAAAGCATTTCGATGGATTTTATCCCAGGGCTGCCTTCGGTTCAGGGGAAAGATTGTATCTACGTGGTGGTTGACAGTCTTACTAAATTCACCCATTTCTTCGCCATATCATCGAAATACTCTACAACGCAAGTAGCAGAGTTTTTCTTCAGAGAGTTATTTCGGTTCCATGGACTGCCCAAGACAATTGTCAGTGATTGAGACAACAGATTCATGGGGGGATTCTTGCAGGATATGTTCAGACTCATAGGGATAGAATTAACACCTAGTACTAGTTATCACCCTCAAACTGATGGGAAAACATAAATTGTGAAATAATGGCTTGAGGGGTATTTGAGAAATTATGTATCAGGGCAGCATAAGGCTTGGATCAAATGGATGCACTTGGGTGAACATTTCTATAACACCACTTATCAGATGTCGATCAGGATGAAACCTTTGAAAGCTTTCTATGGTTATGAAGCCACCACCTTTGTGGATCGAGCATTTGGGGACAGTCGGGCACCCAAAGCCAAATATTGGATTCAGGAGAGTCAGAACATCTTGCGAACTCTCAAAGATAACATGCAAATGGCACAGAATCAACATAAGATGTACGTTGACAAGCATAGAGTGGAGTGCAGTTTCGAGGTGGGAGACCTAGTATATCTCTGCTTGCATCCATACAGGCAATCATGCTTGAAAATGAATGGGGCAAAGAAATTGAAGCCACTATTCTATGGTCCCTACAGGATTTCAAGGCGAGTCGAGGAAGTAGCTTATGATCTAGAGCTTCCAGAGGGGTGTAAGATACACAATGTCTTTCATGTTTCATGCCTCAAGAAGGCAATGGGACAACAGGTTGTCATTTCTACAGAGATTCCACCAATGGATGAGGAGGGATAGTTGATTCTATATCTAGAGGAGGTGTTGGAGACCAGAGAGTGGAAATTTAGGAACAAGAGCATCAAAGAGTACCTGATCAAATGGAAAAATCTACCTATCGAGGATGCTACTTGGGAAGGAGAGAAGATATTGCAACACCCTAGATTACAGTTGCTTGAGGACAAGAAATCTTAGGTGAGGAGGACTGTAATGTCCTCGTTGGCCTAGGAAGCATAAGGAATGGATCTGCTAGCCTAAATTGGTTCTCGTAGGCTAAGTCAGAAAAGTTACCTAGGGAACTCAACTTTTTCCTAGGAAATGACTTTATAAAGTGAAAAGGGGGAAAAGGGAGACATTGGTCTTAGGCAAAATAAAGTCACTTAAAAATTATAAAGTGTGCAAGCATAAAGTGACTTCAAAAGAAAAATATAAAGTAAAGTGAGTGAGAATTAATTCAATGAAACAATAAAAGAGGGGAAAAGAGGAGGCACCCCTCATTCTTGCATTCGCTCATTTTGGAAAATAGAATTTTGAGAGCTCTTGAGAAAAGAGTCTAGGGTTTGTGGAAACCCTTGTGCATTTGATGGGTTCGGTGTTGAAATTAGACACCCTAGCTAGTTTAAGGGAGGAATCATTGTGGATTTCTATATTGGATTTATTCTTCACAGTCTTAGTTCATACTTCGAGTTTCCATCAACATTTGGTGGAGTTTTCAGAGGAGAGCGACCAAGTTTTCTTAAGGAGAGAAGTCGACTTGCTCCAAAGCTGAGACAATTACCCAAGGGGGCGAACGTTACCTTCTGTGAAACATTTCTGAGAGTTTGGACACTTATTTCTTTGTTGGGTGCTATCTCAGAGGCAAGGACTGAGTTTGGATAGTTTTCCTTGAGCCTAGGCACATATTACACAGGTTGGGTGTGATATCTCATGAATGGGGTCGATTTCCCTTGATAAAGTTGTGCCATTGTTGTACAGGGAGAAGGGACACCTGTTGCGACTTGTTGGGGAAAATTTTATGGGCACATGGTGAAGCAAAGCCAAGTTAGGGGGTTGATGAATAGTTCACATATTTTTTGGGTGAGTTCTAGATCAGATGGTCGAGTTCTGAGCTTACCCTCTTCATTCTGAGCTTAATCCACTTTACAAAGCATGTACGGGAGAACACACTAGCTGACATTGGTTCTGGGTGGAGTCCATCATGTTCTGGAAATCTATTATTAAAGGAGTTCATGGGGGTTCATCTTCAGACAAGATTTACTCTGTATATCACTGTTGCACATCATCTTACTCTACTGGAATGTCAAGACATGGAATATTGCTGCTGATATAATTTTGTCCCACCACCTGATCATTGATAGTTCGAAGGTCACCTACAAAGATTACATCCCATGTTCTTCTATTCCATATTTGATGTGTATTGTTGTTATTATTACAAGTGTATTCTCAGCCATTGAACTAATAAAGTGCAACAATAATTTGGATTGTGTTAACATTTATTTTTCGGGAACATTGAAAATCTAAATTAGTATATATTCTTTGGAAATGAAAACACATACAAACTTCTTGTTACATCACCCAAACTACCAAATTGATGGTTGTCATAAATTGTCACTGAACTGTTTGACAAAATCTGCCAACCAAATTTTGAGGAAACATTGTATAACCCAGGCACAAAATATTACAGATACTATGGGGGGTACTTCATTCGCATTGAGACTGACGAAGACACATAACGAATG
>WSFP011487877.1:0-15246 GCA_009831015.1 Picea engelmannii
GTGCTGAAACTGAGTTTGGCATTTAAATTTGGTAGAAAATTCAGTGAGACTGAAACTGGGTGGGATTTTGAAAAATTAACACTATATGTCCTTGATGTGTGATATAATAAAAAATGAACCTACTTTCTTTGAAGAAGCCATTCAAAAGAAAGAATGGGTGGATGCCATGACAGAAGAATACCAATCCATTATAAAGAATGACGTATGGGAAGTAGTTCCCAGACCAAAGAACAAATATGTGGTATCTTCCAAGTGGATTTATATGATAAAACACACAAAAAACGAAAGTATTGAAAAACATAAAGCAAGATTTGAGGCTCATGGATTTTCTCAGAAGTAAGGATTGACCATGAAGAAACATTTTCTCCTGTAGCCAGATACACTTCTATCAGAACCATCATAGCTCTTGCAGCCAAAATGAAGTGGAAGTTACACCAGATGGATGTGAAAACAACCTTCTTAAATGGTGTCATTGAAGAATAAGTGTATATATAACAACCACAAGGGTTTGAAGTTGAAGATAGAAAGACTCATGTCAGGAGGTTGAAGAAAGATCTGTACGGGTTGAAGCAAGATCCTAGAGCTTGGTATGGCAGAATTGATAGTTTCCTGACGAGATTGAGCTTTACCACGAGTAAAGCTGATTCTAACCTTTAATTCAAGGTTATGAATGATGAGCCAATTATATTTCTACTATATGTGGATGACTTATTCTTAACATGAGAAGAAAATCTCATCTCAGATTGTAAGAAGAAGCTCGCTACATATTTTGAGATGAGAGACCTAGGCCCGATGCATTATTTCTTAGGTCTTGAAGTTTGTCAGAGCCCAGAGAACATCCTCCTTAACCAAGGGAAGTATGCAGTTGAAATGTTGAAAATATTTGACATGTTGGAGTGTAAAGTCATGAAAATACCCATAGAAACAAAGTTGAATCTCTTTGTTGATACTTCGTCAGAGTTGGTTGATGCTACTTTATATAGACAGGTTATTGGTTCGTTGATGTATCTGATGAATACTAGACCAGATATATGATTTGATGTGAACACCTTGAGTCAGTATCTGGTAGAGCCCAAACATGTTCACCTTGTAGCTGCAAAGCATGTGATGAGATACCTTAAGGGTATGTTGGATTATGGTCTCTGTTATACTGGAGATCATGATTTCAGACTGTATGGTTATATTGATTCAGATTGGGCTGGAAGTGCTTCTGATAGAAATATCCCTTCAGGATGTTGTTTCAGTTTGGGGTCATCCATGAATTCATGGAAAAACATGAAGCAATCCAGTATTGCTCTCATCACGACAGAAGCATAATACATTGCAGCATGTTCGGTCAATTGTGAAGCCTTATGGATTTGGAAGTTGTTGACAAGTCCATTCGACTTGGAGATGGAAGCCACCATGATTCTATGTGATAACCAGAGTTGTATAAAGATGAGAGAGAACCCATTGTTCCATGAGAAGTCAAAGAACATAGAGATCCGGTATCAATACATTTGTGATATGGTGCATAGGGGAGTTGTAAAGCTCCAATATGTTGGCATAGATGCGCAGGTTACAAATGTGTTGACCGATCCTCTGTCTTGTGTGAAGTTTGAGTACTTATGAGACAAGCTTGGTGTTGTCTGAAAGGACCTCCCTCGAAAGGGGGAGTGATGTTGATGATACTATAGTATCCTGACCAACAACGGGTAGCTCCGTTAGGATTTTGTGTCCTAGGAGATTGATCATCCCTGGGCAGATCCCGAAGGTCTGGTAAGGATGGTATGTCAGAGTACCTGTGCATGTATATGCCAAATGTGGTCAATAGTGGTATCTCCGTTAGGATTTTATATCCTAGGGAATATTATGATTCTTGGGTAGATCCCGAAGGTCCGGTAAGGACGGTTTGTCATAGTACAACATGGTAGATTGTTAGGATTTTATATCCTAGGGAATATTATGATTCCTAGGCAGATACCGAAGGTCCGGTAAGGACAGTTTGCCAGATTAATAAAAAATTTCGTTGTTGCACCTACCTCATTCTTTTGCTATATGATGATTATATTGTTGTCTCAGCCTCGTGCTGATGATGTTATTGTTTAAGCCTCATGTTGAAGATGTTGATTGTATCCGCCTCGTGCTGATGATTTTTTTTGTTTCAAGCCTCATGCTATTGATGATGTTGTTGTATCAACCTCATGCCGTTGATGATGGTGTATCAACCTTAGGCTGGTGATATTGTTGCTTTAGCGTTATGCTAATTGATGTTGATGTTTCAACTTCATGCATATGATGATGATGATGATGATGCTACTCCAACTCCATGATATGAACGATGATGATACTGATGATGAGAAAAACTTCCGATGATTTGTAGATATGCCAGTCAGTGTTCCATATGCTAATGATGTTGCTTCCCTCTCTCTCTCCTGATGATGTTGTACTGGGTTATGTCAGTAGAATACCCTTCTCATTAAGAGGGAGTGTTGAAATATTGTAACTTCGAAGAATATTCTAATTATATTTGAGTTATTATATTATAGATCAAATCCCATTTTGTGGATTGATCATGTCAAGTATTGTATACGATCAAATCCCCTTTTGTGGATTGGTCAAACTATATTTATGTGGTAGTATTGGTAAAGTCTGTCCCTAAGGTTTATAAAGTGGTTTTAACCACTCTTGAAAGAAGTTGTCCCTACTAAGTGAAGAGATCTAACCCTAGTGCCTCCTCAATAAGTATTTATAAGTGAGGATGGCACCTCACTTGTTCACTCACTCACTCACACTTCTAGTGCGCATCATTTGAAGGAAGCTGCAGTTGCAAGAAGGAGAAGACAGGCACATGCTCATTCCTAGTTTATTCTTGGTGGTTTGTTCTTAGACTTGGCATTGCATTGGAAATCTATTATAGAGGAAGTTTTTGCTGGGTTTTCTCCCCCATGAGGGTTTCCTAGGGTAAAATGCTGTGTACCTTGTGATTGTGTTTCTTTCAGTGATCCTCCTTATGCTATTATTTGGGAAATGCATTGAATGCTCTATTAAATTGAAAATAACCTAATAAAAACATTAAAACTTAACAAAAAGAAGCAAAATCACCAATTAACATAACACTAGAGATCGACAACTAGTAAAGATACGACACTGTTGGATAAGAAGGTGATCACTACCCTAATGTTCAATTGGATTAATGATGATAGAAAGGAAAATATACCTCCATATAATCCTAAGATTCACATGCATAAATGTGATCGAAGATGAAGAAGAAGAGTACTTGAAGTTACTCTCAAATAAATTTTTGGGATGGTTAATGAATACAATTTCAACTGTACAGAAACACATTTAACGAAATTATTCATAAATTAAAAACTATTTATATATAACAAAAATTCTTACATTTTAATGTTCATTGTTACCGTTAAAAATACGAATATAGAATCCAAGTCAAAATACAGTTTAAAGGTATGGGACAGGATGCAAGTGGAAGCATGATTTCGGGTCACAAGGTGAAGTAAAAATACAATTTGTTTTTCTAAATTTCAGAAAATTGGAACAGTCGTGGATATATAGTGGTCAATTTAAGATCGCACAAATCCTTAAGGTTTGTTGGGTTTTGATCTCGTGTGAACTGGCCCAGCCCCAAAATGATGGTATGCCAAGGGTGCAATTCCGATCTATCCATTCTATGATCGCTGCGAGGAACTATCGATTAATAATCTTAAGACGACTTGAATATGCTTGTTTTTTGTAAACAAAATACATCGTTTATGCTGAGAAATCCTATAATTAGAAGAAATTACATCCAAAACACATCTATGAAACTCAACAAATTTAAGCAGAATACCCATTCATCAGATCATAATTTCTATACATATAATTAAAAATAGGTTCAATCAACAATTTCATAAACAAACCATCACTCAACGAAACAAAATTTCTGTACTTTTCATTACAAGAATTTTTATCTAATGCAATGCATCCTTGATTCATAAAATTCACTCCATCAACAATAAACTATGATCATATACACACATCAAATACCGCAACTAATGGTGTAGAAGTTTTGATGATCTTCGATCTGGAAACTTGTGCAACGATCACTCCTTCGCTTTCCAATCCCAAGACTTCACCGATACTTCCCAACCAATGCTAGGGGTACTTTTCTCTCCCCTTATCCCCTAGAGCCGCAGAGGGGTCACACACAAAATCTCAGACCAAAACTAGCTCAAGTTTTCCCTCGCAAGGAGAGGCTTCCCCCTCTTGCACAAGCTTGTAGCCCAACTCACACAAGTAAACTTAGTCACAAAACAATTTGACAACATTTCGGTCATCCAACAATAGGGTACCTCTCCTTCTTCCTTTATTTTATTTTATAATGTTTTTTGGTTTGACACTTATCTTCTCATGCAATATTAGCTAATTTTTAATAATCAAATTAAATATTATGCACCCCCAACACATGTCACCCTTTCCCCAAGTTGCACATGTTTAATCCTTTTTAATTTAAATAATTATGCATTTTCCCTCACACTCCTCAATTAGTTCCTAGATTTTCTCTTAGTTGTCCCTTAGTTTCCCAATTCCTCTTTTATTGTGTCTCCTAACTAATTTACAATTCGACTTTGATTAGGACACTTTTGTTAGTTAGAGTTTAGATTTTGATTGACTTAGGATACTAACTCTATGTTGACTATCCATTCTCTCATGAATATATTTTCCTTTAATTAAAAATTCATTTTTATTTATTTCATGCACACATTGTGCATGTCTTAATTTATTCTCCCCTCTCCAGATTTTAATTAGTTTAATCTCCCTTAGACCCATTTCTACCATTTCTAGAATTTTATTAGGCATAATAGTTAAACTTATATTTTATTATGTTCCTTTTCATAATTTAATATAAAATTATACATAAATTCATTTTTCTTTTCTATCAGTTCTAAACATTTGTTTTATTCTCTATTCTAACAAAGTCTAAGTATTCATTTTATTTCCTAAGGTCTTCTAGATTTTTATTGACTCATAATTTATTCATGCGACGTGCCCTTCAAGATGCACCACCGTGCTCCAAGGGTTCCACTTGCCATTGAATTAGTTTGGAAGTTGTCAGACGCTTAGAGTCAACACTCCATTGGTCGACCTTGTGTGAGACTAAATTACTGAAGAATAAGGAGTCCACCTTATTGCTCGCCCCTCATAAATTTTCATGAGTGACTGCCTCAGTCTCCCCTCACGACATCACGAACCCCTCAATACAAGGTAGTCGTTAACCTTCAGTTAAGGTCATGGTGGGAGTGCTAGTAGGCTGTGACAGGAACGCTGCCACAACTCTCCCTCATCCATCTGATATCTGTGTACGAACCCTTTACTCCATATGTGAGTCAGATTAGAAAGTGTCACCATGCCTGCATCCACTAACAAAGATAGCATCAATAACTCATATACATTAAATCCATAACTGAAATCATCATATAACACATGCACAATAAATCAAGTACCCATAACCAAAATAAATAGTCCACTCCCTGTCTCAATCCAGAGTCCAAAGAAGTTTATCGATGCCATCAACATCCTCATCATGCCACGATTCCTGCACACTTAGGAAACCTCATCATAATACCTGTCAATACTATAGTTTCAATACTTAGTCATAACATAAACATATAAATCAACCTAATATCATAATGTACCATGTTTTAGCTAGATCACTTGCTCACAAGTGTCCTCAAAGAATAAGTCAATGTATGAAATGTGATCAATGGAACTGGATGTTACATATGTTGATATTATGGTATCTGTGGGAGGTATTTACCTCCACGTGTAACCCTGACAAGAATACAATATTCCGGGAAGCAAGAAGAAACCCTAAAGCATTGAACATAACCCTAGAAGACAAGTCGTCTCAAGGAAATATTTAATATTAAGTATTTAGCCTCCAGAATGAGAAGTCGGCCCAAACAACTCAAGAAAAATAGTATAAATACAAGTAGTCAGAGCTCATTTTGTACACACAACTCATAATTTCAGCAGTGAATAAGTGCGCACTGTAGAAACTGGGCAAGGCACAAGTATGGGGAGTAGCTACAACTGATAGCTACTGCAATATGTATTCTTGGTTTAGGCTCGAACTTTCTATTGGCTATGGTTGGACTTTTTGATCAATATTGGTTATATTTGCTTGGTGCATTAGCCTTGGTTGGCTATTGGTTTGCTTCCAGAATCATTCTATGTCAAGGTTAAGGTTCTTGGGGGTGGCTTCGGTCTATGGTTGGGTGGCAATATTGTTATATTGTCTATGGTTAAACGAGCACATCCATTATTTATAACAAGTTATGGGCCCACACTATCTTCGGACAGTCTAACTGCTGGAAGATAGATTGGGAGGATTTGCTCAGTTACAGTTGCAGTTGCAACCAGTTTCTTTTGCTGTAGCAACGAAACCCTAACCCTCTTGTTGAGGCACCTTAACTGAAGATATTTACCTATTTTTTGGATAGCCTGGTGTGCATCTCCTGGTACTCTCAGCAAGCCAAGACTTCAAGTTCGAGTTTTTGGTCAAAGTCAAAGGTTGACCAAGTAAAAGCAGTTATGACCTACTCTATGAAGTCAGAAAACAAGTTAGAAGGGGATTCTAACTTCAGAGTGTGGAAGACAAGGATTGACCTCATCCTTGCCAAGAATAAAGTGTTGGATATCGTGAAAGGAAAGATCGTGGAACCACAGTTCGAAGAAGGAAAAGAGAAGGAACCTCGGAACATTGCAGTTATGGACAAGTTCAAATACAATGACATCAATGCCATGATTATCATAGTGGACTCTATAAAAGACCACTTGATACCCTACATCTCCCATCTTGATTCATCTAAGAAGATGTACGATGCCCTAACAAACCTCTTCTCAGTCAAAAACATTGGACAAGTAATGAGTCTGAAGAATGAGCTCCATGACATGAAAATGAATGATGATGACAACATAACATCATATCTTGTGAGAATCTCTCAGTTAAGAGATCAACTATAAGCTATTGAATAAATCATTTCGGAGAAGGAACTGGTAAATATAGTACTCAATGGTCTTCCCAAGACATGGGATGCATTTGCCGCAATCATGAACACGAGGAAGGAGTATCCCACATTTGAAGAAATTTGGACTTGCTCTGCACACATAGAATCAAGGATTAGTGCAAAAGAGAAACCCCCCAAAAAATATGATGATCAAGCCTTCACAACAAGGTTCAAGAATTTCAGGAATAAAAAGGAGTTTGGCTCAAGGAAGAAACCAAATCAAGAGAAAGATATGTCAAGAATACAATGCTTCAACTATTGAAAATATGGCCACTACAAGAATCATTGCCCCGAGTTAAAGAAAAGGAAGGAAACACACGAAGCATCAGTTGTCGAAGAAAGGGAACCCTCAAAGAAGGCCAAGCAGGATAAAACAAACTTCTTCTTCTAAGATGAGGTAACAATATTCTTCATAATTCCTGTACATACCATGTTTACATAATTTCTGTACATACCTTGCTTATCTATTTCTTAGAATATAAGATGTTCAAAGAGAAACAATACCTATGGAAGAATAATAAGATAAGGATTTCTATCACGTTGACTACAAGTCAAACAATACACATGAAAAGATGAAGTGCATCGACAACCCTTGGTAAAAATTCATGTGGAATCTATTAACATAAGTAACAGATGCAAGATAAGCTGAAATCAGAATCAAACTTGAAGAAACCTGAAAGAAGTAAAAACATAAAGAAGTCAACAATCAAGAGGAAATTAGAAAAAGACTTGTGACACTTTGCAGAAGGCAATAAGGATGTAGACGAAAGCGTGGACTCTCTTAGATGGAGGAAGCCAATTATATAATTCCAAAAGAAGAACATGCATTCATGCATGAAGCAAGGATTAGGAGGGAGCTTATCCTAAATAATATGATCCATTGAGGATTATGAAGTATCTATCCATGTTCCTATTGATGGTAATAGCCATGAAAAGCAACATGTGTTCAATTTGACTTTAGAAGAAGTCTTCTTCGAAAAGAAGCCTTAAAGTATCGCTGGTTGTCCATCCACATCCATGATCCTATGATGGAAGGAAGAAGTTGGAATCTTTAGGGCATGGAATCTATAGAAAACTCCACAGACCCAAGAGCTAAACAAAAACACGAGGAAGAACACGAAGATTCCAAGAGAGGAAGAAAATCCAGAACAACCAACCATTATATCAAGAATCAAAAGACTAACAACTTGGTTTGAACCCACCAGAAGAAATCAAGCAAAAGAAATAGAATATGTGATGTAGAAAAATGTATGAAAGACTTATGAATGGAAGCATTGTGGTTCTCCCATATGGAGGGAGAATACTATGATGACAACTTGTTCCAGTAACCAGACATACTTCTACCCGAGCTATTATATCTCTTTCAATATCCATGGGTTGGCGTTTACATCAGATGAATGTAAGGACTGTTCTCCTTAGCAGAGTAATTGAACAAATAAGCATATGTAAAGAAACCTCAAGGTTTTGAGGTATACCAAAAAGAGACTCTTGTATGCAGAGAGAAGAATACAACTTGGTGCAGATCCTCTAATGAACGACAGAAGCGTGGTGAAAAATTTCTATAACAAAGATATTGTATCAGAATGGTTACTCAGAAATACAGAATGATGGATTGCTAATCCATGACAAACTCTCATGATGACAGAAGAAGTGACACTTGCATATGTTCCAGTTTGAGCCTTGCCACGATGTCATGAGATATCAGGAAACAAAAGAGCTTAATCCAACCATGATATATTGTAATGATCAAGAGCTATATGAAGCCTTCAGAGAAAAACCAGTGTTCCAAACAGACCGAAGTACTTTGATATCGAGCATTACATTCTTCGTGATGAAGTACATAAAAGAGAAGTGGTTCTTCAATATATCTCCACAAATGAGTAGATATAAGATATTTTGGTAAAGATTCTGTCCAAGATGAAAAAGCTCGCGTACTTAGAAGAAAAAGCTGGAGCTCGTGGAGACGACTTCCTTATTGAAAAAGGAAGAGATTATTCCCAGGTTGGGAGGAAGCACTAATGTGTTATTGATTTATGGACAATCATTTTTTAGTTCGAAAAATGGTCTAGGATGAGCAGTTCCTATCCAGTTCAGAAAGTGGTTTGAGATTTCTTACGGACATGCATTTTCCAGTTCGGAAAATGGTCCAGATCAGACGGTCATTTTCATAATGAAAATGGTTCGATAGATTGTTTATGTACCATAGACAACGATTCCCCTTGTGGCTAGCGTGGGGGAATGGTCTAGGACAATATTTCTTCTTGATAATCACTCTCAGTAGTTTTCAAGTAGAATGGTCCTCCTCGCCGGGCAGTCATTCTTTCGAAGTTCATAGTTTTGAGTAGTTTCGAAGAATGGTCCGTTTTGGAGGTTGGTACAGGAAAATCATTTCCTTAGGAAATGGTCCGGACAATCATTCCCTAGAGCAGACTCATTCTCTCCAGGTTGCACTTTGTTTAGTGCCAGAGGAATGGCCCAGTTAGGTGAATGGTCCAGGTTCAACAATCAGGGACAAACATTCCTAGGGCAGACTCATTCTCTCCAGGTTTCACTTTGTTTAGTGTCGGAGGAATGGCCCAGTTAGGTGAATGGTCCAGGCTCAGAAATCAGGAAAATTATTCTTCTATGATTGAGAAGAATAGTCCAGATAACTCATGGCTGATGTTTTATCTTCTGAGGGCAGATGCTCTTCCAGATCTCACAGATGTGAGTGGAAGGATGGCCCATATGACTCATTTTATATCATGATATTGTTTTTCTATGCAGGTTGATATTAAATGATATGATTTCTATGGAGACTGTATGTCTCTGGACAATAGATGTATGCTATTGTGGTGGATGTGTTCCACTGGTTGTGACTATGTGTCACTGATTAAATAGTCATGTACTACTTGGTGTGGTTGTGTACCATTGGATAGTAGTTATGTACTACTATGGATAAACACAATTGTGCTCTATTGAATGACATTGTTCTGATTTCCATGTAGACTATCAATAGTGTTGAAAATGATTATCATCTAGATGGATAGTCAGTGTGCTTGTGGACATACATTCTTTAGGAAGAGAATTGTCCAGATAGAACATATTGTTAGTGGACAGGTATTCTCCCCGTGGAGAATGGTCTAGGTTGACAGTTGTTTGACATGACATGGAATAGTATTTTCCTAAGGCACAGATTATGGCCTGATTAGGAAAATGGTTCAGGACAAATATTTTCTAAGGCATATAGGTTGATATGGATCTCTATAACTTGATTAGAAAATAGTCCTAGATTGACATTCCTATAGGAATGGTCTCTCTAGTCCATGGCATAGATTTTAGCATCTGTTGGGATAATCATTCTTCTAGGACATATGTCCAGATTAGAAGAATGGTCCTTGTATCACTCTGTGGAGTGAGTGACTTATTCAACATCATGCATGATTACTCAGATAGAGTATGGCTTCGAGAGATGATGAAGTTGATGCTATTAGATGATAGTGATGATGATGCTCATGATCTAATCATGAGATAGTCTGTACGAATATGATGATGCTACCAGTTGAATGGTATGTTTTTTCTCAAGACCATTGCCTTCAATACCTCCCTATCTAGGAGGGATTGATGATATTATGGTAGCTGTGTGAGGTATTTACCTCCACGTGTAACCCTGACAAGAATAGAATATTCCAAGAAGCAAGAAGAAACCCTAAAGCATTGAACATAACCCTAGAAGACAAGTCGGCTCAAGGAAATATTTAATATTAAGTATTTAGCCTCAAGAATGAGAAGTTGGCCCAAACAACTCAGGAAAAACAATATAAATACAAGTAGCCAGACCTCATTTTGTACACACAACTCGAAATTTCAGCAGTGAAGAAGTGTGCACTGCATAAAATGGGTAAGTGCACAAGTCTGGGGAGTAGCTGCAGCCGACAACTACTGCAATTTGTATTCTTGGTTTAAGCTCGAACTTTCTATTTCCTATGGTTGGACTTTCTGATTAGTATTGGTTATCTTTGCTTGGTGCATTAGCCTTGTTTGGATATTGATTTTCTTCCGGAATCATTCTTTGTCAAGGTTAAGGTGCTCGAGGGTGGCTTCGGCCTATGGTTGGGTGAAAATATTGTTATATTGTCTATGGTTAAAAGAGCACATCCATTATTTCTAACAACATACACCCCCTCTTGTTTTAAACTTCGTCCTGAAGTTTGTATAATATAACAATGAAAGCAATAAATATAACTAATACTAATCTAAATATCAAACTATCAAAATAAATAAGGAAACTATTGATGCATCTCATATGCGTCCTCCCAAGTAGCAGAATGTGCATTATCATTGTCCCACTGGACCTTGACCCGATCGAATATTCGACGTTGTAGCTGTTGAGTGCGATGGTACATTATGCATATAGGATACGCTATGAGATCCCCCTCGTCTGATACCTGCAATGAACTCAAGTCAATAACATGTGACATATCTGAAATATAATGATGTAAAACTGAAACATGGAACACATCGTGCATATGCCTCAAAGAATCAGGTAAGGCTAGTCGGTAATCCACAAGTCCTTTCTTCTCTACAACTTTGAAAGGTCCCACAAACCTAGGAGATAATTTATCACCCTTTCCAAAATTTATCAAACTCTTATGCGAATTCACACGCAATAAAACTTTATCACCAACCTCATAACTACGGTCTATATGATGCGCATCGACATAACTCTTTTGTCGGTCTTGCACTTCTTTAATTATTTTCTTTATGGTTCTCATCTGATCTTCCATTTCCCGAATCACTTCTGGTTCCACCAAGACCCTATATTCTAATCGATCCCAGCTCAAAGGTGTTCTACACGGTCGTCCGTATAGAAACTTGAAATGTGCCATATTTATTAAACTTTGGTAACTGTTATTATACGCAAATTATACCAATGGTAAAAATTCTTCCCATCATTTATGTTGATCCATCACATACATTCGAAGCAAATTCAATTGCGTTCCCAACACCTCTTGGAAACTAGTCCAAAAACGTCCAGTAAATACTGATCCTCTATCAGATATTATCTTCCTTGGTACACTATGCAATCTTAAAATCTCGTTAACAAAAATTCTAGATACGTCCGGTTCTTGATATGTCGTACGAACTTGGATAAAATGATCACTCTTCGTCAAAGTGTCGACAAATACAAAAATAAAATCATGTCTCCTTGCCGTCAATGACAATCCAACAATAAAATCCATCGATATAACTTCCTATTTTGATTCAGGAATCGCATGTGGCTATAATAATCCCGTTGGATTTCTATGTTCATACTTCACTCGTTGACATTATAGACTTCTCGCCACATAGTTAACTAAATTAGTTTTCATTCATTTCTAAAATAATAGTGGTTTAAGCTGTGCCTTCATCTTCGTGACTCTAAGATGAGCCATATACACTGCTCGATGAGCTTCGTTCAAAATTAACTTTCTCAATTCGTCATTTGGTGGTACACAAATTCTTCCATTACACCTTAGCAGTCCGTCACTGTTTAACTAATATCCTTCATATCTAGGTATCATCATGGTATCTTGTCTGATATTGTCCTTTACTTCCTTATACCAGTCATAATCAATCTGTAATGCCAAAATAGTTTCTCAAAGATTCATCTTTAGGGGTATTACTGAGAAATTGCGAGGTCTCCGACTCAACGCATATGTTACTCCATTAACTGTTCCTTTAATGTACGTGATCTCAAAATTGTACTCACTTAAAAGTTCTGACCAACATCTTTGTTGCGCGTTCAAGCCACTCTGAGTAAAAATGTGTTGCAATCCACTATGATCAATTTTCAACTCGAATTTCCATCCAATAAGATAATGTACCCAATCTCGCAAGGAATAAACAATGGCTAATAATTCCAGATCCTGTGTTGTGTAATTATCTTCATGCCTTCTTATTTTCCTTGAAATATATGCGATAACTCGACTTGCATTAATATTCCACCCAATCCTTCCTTGGATGCGTCAGTGCATACCAAGATTCTTTGTCCATATCCAAAACTTTCAATATTGGTGCCATTGTTAATAGTTCTTTAAGCTTCTAAAATGATTCCGTGCTCTTCTTTGACCATACAAATTTTTTGTTCTTCTTTTGCAGTTCCGTAATTGGATTTGCTATCTTTGAAAATATTTCGACAAAGCGTCGATAGTAACCTTCTAATCCCATAAAACTATGTACTTCTTGTACGTTCGTCTGTGTTGGCCATTCCATAATAGCCTCTACCTTCTCTATATCCACAACGATGCCTTCTCCAGAAACGATGTGTCCCAAATAGTGAATCTCCGTCTAATAAAATGAACATTTCGACAATTTTCCATACAACTTGTTTCCTCTTAAACACTGCAGAACTAATCTCAGGTGTTTGTCGTGCTCTTATTTTTTCCAAGAGTAGATTAATATGTCATCAATAAATACTTCTACGAGCTTGTCTAAATATTTGTAGAATACCCCATTCATTAAACTCATGAACACACCAGGGGAGTTTGTCAAACCAAAAGGTAATACAACAAATTCATAATGTCTGAATCTTGTCTTAAACATTGTTTTAGGAATTTCTTCGTTCTTGATTCACAATTGGTGATATCTCGATCTCAAATCAATCTTTGAAAATATGGTCTCTCCCTTCATTTGATGAAATAATTCATCAATTCTCGGTAACGGGTACTGATTCTTGATCGTGGCTTTGTTTAATTGACGATAGTCAATGTAAAGTCTCCACGATCCGTCCTTCTTTCTTACAAAAATTACTGGAGCACCCCACAGTGATACACTTGGATGTATAAGTCCCAAATCCAACAATTCCTTCAATTTCATCTTTAACTCTTTCAATTTAGGTGTCGACATCCGATATGGCGTTCTAGCAATTGGTCCTGTTCCAGGTTTTAGATCTATAGTAAATTACAATTCTCTATTTGGTGATAAACCTGATAGTTCTTCAGGAAAAACATCGACAAACTCTGATACTACTGTAAAGTATTCCAATCTTTCCACATCACATTTTTCATTAAGCACTAAAATGGCGTACAACTTACATCCCTTGCGCATACTTTTCTGTAATTGTAGGGAAGAAATAAATATTAACGATACTCCTTGATTTCTTCCTACAATTACTCTACTCTATCCCAAATCATCAATTAAGTTTAATCTGTTCGTCTTGCAGTTAAGTATCGTGTCATGCGATTCTAACCAATCCATTCCAATAACTATGTCATATGATCCCAAGGTTGTGACATAAAGGTTTACATTTGCGACAAAATCACCCAAGTTAATGTTACAATCCTTAACATTTCCTCCAACGTTTTGCTTGGCACCAGATTCCATTTCAACATATCTAAGCTCATCTTATTCGACTGCCTTAACCACAATTCTTTTAAGCGCAACACTAGATATAAACTCTCAGTAGCTCCTAGATCTACCAAAACACTAAACTACTGATTTTATATCATACCTAAAGTCTTGAGCACTGTAGACTGATGCTTGGCCTGTCGGTTATTCACCACTGCATGAATCCTATGGTCCTTTCCCAAATCTCCCACTGTTGTCTGTCCTACTGATCGGGCAACTCTTGCCTTCTCAATAGGACAATATCTCTGGTAGTGTGGCTCTCCACAAGTCCAACATCCCTTCTTAGGGCCGATGATCCTAGTTCTAGAGGAAGAATCCAATGGTCAAGGGTTCCGAGGCCCTAATATGTTCCGTGGAATAGATCTATGCTACTACTTTTGCTGAGGAAGACACATCTTATTTTGCGGTGGTCCTCTATACAAAGTCCTCTAACTGGTAGCCAGTCTACGTGGTGTATAAAATATAGGTCCTCTAGGTGTATCACGGTGCCCAAAAGTCTATCTAACGAGTGTTTGCTGCTGCAGTACTCTAAGTGGAATATTTCCTGTTGTTATCCACATTTTTGGTTATCGAGATGATATTACGATTATGTCATGATGATGGAAGATCAAACTCTTCATTAAGGACTTTTTCCTAAAAAAGGTTACACTTGTCATTTTCTCAAAAATCATATTTTGAAAATAGTTCGCAGGCTGCATATATACTCTCCTGCGAAAATCCTTCATTTCCGCAGACTGCATTCAGCTTGACTGCGAACTTTCCGCACTGTGTCAATGATTAGGGTGCGGACATGTTTCTAAAGGAAGAAAATGAATAAGTTCTCGATCCT
>WSFP011487878.1:0-15245 GCA_009831015.1 Picea engelmannii
AATCTATTATAAGGAGGAGTATATTTCCAAGGGGGATAAAGTCTATGCCCAACATTAGTGGATTAATGAAGGGGACATAGGCTCTAAATTTCACTTTGACTACTTGAAGGGTAAAACTTCTTCCTAACAGGTCCTTGGATCATGCAAGGTTGATATTTCATTGGAAGAAGACTCATCAAAGATCAAGGATATGTTTCGATTGCATTTCCATAATGTTTTCTCCCTCTATCCATTCTCTAACATCGTCATTGAGGCTAGGTGGGCATGTTGTGAGGTTATTCCACTACAAGGAGAACAACTTCTCACAGAGGTTTTTAGTTTTTTTTTAAAATTTGGCAAAATTTCAAAAACAAAACTTCCGCTACAACCTCCTCTATTGAACGCAAAGGTTTTAGGGGATGTTCCATATAACTAATAAAATTTGGGCGAGTGGAGGTTGCAGAAGAGGTTTTTTTTTCCGATGTTATTCTCGTCAAAATGGATTAGTGCGATATTGACAAACCCACACATGTGTGTTAATATAATACAAACACACTGGTGCGTTAATATAATAGAAGCACCCTGGTGCATTTATAACTATTGCACACTGGTTTCGCCTTTTTCATCGTATGCAGAACATCGATGCTCTTATAATTTCTATGCACCAGTTTCACCTTTTTCATCGTATGCAGAGCATCATTGCTCTTATAATTTCTATGCACCAGTTCCACCTTGTTTGATTATGATGTACCGATGCATTTTAGGTTTTGTACACCCCAGTGAATTTAAGTTATAGTGAGCACCAGTGCGATCAAGTTATCCTGAAACCTGATGCATTTAATATGGCATGCACCCCGGTGCTTGTATAATTAGTACGTACCAGTGTATGTTTTACCATGTGCATAGAATGGTAGTGAAATTTTGAATATTCGAGGTGAGATGTCAGCGCCATTATTGTTACTAACCATCAATGCACATATTATAGTAAAGGCATCGGTGCATAAATAATATTTAGAGCCCTGATGCATATAATAAAATTAACGCACCAACGGGTACATTATTTTTAGTGTCCCGGTGTATACTTTAAACATGAGCACCGTACAATTTTGAAACGATAAATATTATTGTATGTTACATCATTTACAGAACAATGTGTTTTCTCAATAGTTCGTACATGTGCATTATTATAATTAATGTGCACCAGTGTGTATGACTCCTCAAAACGCAAGTCTTTCAATATTATGGCACACACCGTCTAGTGAGTTCAAAAGAATACAATGCACTGATATGTATATATTTTAATTAATTGTTTTTTTTACAAATTTTGAATTAATCATTTCAAAATCAAATATTTTTTATAGTAATATTTTTTTTTATATATTTTTGTTATTGCATTTTGATATAATGATTACATTAATGCGTTATCCAAAGAATTACACCTATGTTATTTGTAACAATGTAAATCATCCACATATTAATGATTTAGGAACACAACATTTTACAACATTCGACAATGCAATGAAATAACACACCCATTTTATTAGATATGAATAAGAGACCCATTGTCATACAAAAATGGACAATGTAAAGGTCCACAATAATCAAATTGCAACCAATATGTAATTTTTACACTTATTGGTAACATGTCCTCATGCAATTGGGACAATATGTCGAGTACATTAAACAAAATCCCTATTTTTCAGAGACATATTCCAAAACATACAACTTGCAACAACATTCAATTATATTGATTGTCATTCATCAGTTGAATTGTTGTCATCGCTCGAGTTGCGTGTATGCCTCATTTCTTCATCATTTGTAGGTGATATTATGTTGATACTGAGAGGGGGGGTGTGAATCAATATCAAGTACAATTTATCACTTTTTACAAATTTACTTTTCAATCAAATAATGTATCCAATATACAATAGGAGCAGAAGAAGAAATACACAGTGCACAATAGATTTATGTGGAAATCCACAAAATGTTTTTCTTATATAATAAAAATATTACATTCAAAGGAATATACAACTTCTAAAATTTTCCAGCACCAACATGAAGGAGACACCAACCCCCTAATTTACAGGCTCCAATTTGAAAGAAGCTACAACTCCCTAGATTCTCCAGCTCCATCTGGAAGGAGGCTCCAACTCCCTTTCCTTGCCCCTTCCTTTCACCTTTAAATATGTATATAAAAGAATCAACCTGTCATAGCCAAGTTCTAAGACTCCCCTTGTCTACTGTATATTCAACTGAACAACTTGTTGATGTCACTTGTCAGCTTGTACCTACCCAAAACAGAGATCTGCGCTTTGCTCTACTGTCAACCCGCAGACATCCACGCTGTTCTCCACTACGACCCACAAATATTTGTGCCTTGCTCCACTGTGACTAGTAGATGACCTACTTTTCAGATTGTACCTACCCGAAACACAAATCTGCGCTTTGCTGTACTGTCAACTCACAAAAATCTACACTTTGCTCCACTGCGACCAACAAATGACCTCAGAAAACTCCTTGCTCTCCTCGACCTCCTTTCGCCTAGGCCAGATTTGCTTTGCTGAGCTTGTCAATACTCCTAGTACAAGTGTAGACCCACTTATGCTAGCTCCATTTACAAACACACACTTACTTGGATGATCAAATGAGAGGTTGTTGATGTGTATTTATACCTTTCCAAGTGCCTCCTTTATTTGACTTTAGGGTCGACCTGTAGCTTTTTGTTGCAACAACTTTTTTCTCCTTTAATTAATTTTGGGGTTGACCTGTAACTTCTTGTCTAGACTTTGGGGCTTCATGAGCACACCTTTGGGGCTTCTTGTAGACTTTTTCAAAGCGTCTTCCTGTGAGAGCCATGATTAAAGCTACACCATAAGGGGACCACTTTGAAGACTTCTTCAAATACATCCATCACTTCTAAGGGACTATAAAATTATTTTAGAGTTGACATCAATGACAACCAATTTTCCAACAATCTCCCCCTTTGGCATTGATGGCAACACTCATACTCTTCCTGTGAACATTGCTCCCCCTATCATCATGCTCCTGATTTTTCTCTCCCCCTTTGACATCAATGCAAAAGGGTGACTCTTCTCTTTGGGGTTACTCCCCTTGAATTCATGGTGCTCAATAGTACTTATCCTTCCTTTTTTTTCTTATCCTTTCCTTCCTTGGATCTCTTTTGTGTGACTTCAATTTTCTTTTGTGCGACTTCAATTTTCTTGATTTCCTCTTTGTCTAGGATGTATATATTATTTGGTATTCTTGTTGCTATTGCAACCAATTTTCCTGAGTCTTCTTCTCCGATCTCACATATTTGGGAGTCAAACTTAAGATTGTATCCTTGATCACATATTTTACTAACACTAAGGATATTATTCTTCAATTCTTCAACTAGTAAGAAATTTTCTTCTTTTACATTTTCACTTCCAAGACTCACTACACCTTTTCCAAGTATTTTGATAGAGGAGTCATTTCCAAATTCCACTTTGACACTTTTTCCTTTCTTTAGGCTCATGAATTTTTTTTGGTCCCCAATAATTTGTGTTGAGTACCCACTATCTATGTACCATGCGTCTTCTTTATCTTCAACAATCAATGCTAATCAACAATTTTCCTTGTTTGGATTCTCTTTCATTTTCCATACTCTGGTTGACATAGGAGCATATTATTTCATATCTTTGCAATCTCGTGCTTTGTGACCAAGATTATTGCATTTGTAGTATACAATATTTTGATCCATCAGTGGATCAAATGGATTGTAATCTATGTTGATAGATCCATAAGAATTTCCATATACAATGTTTACATGATTGTCTCTTGGATATCCATAATCATTTATGTTTCTCATATAGTTGTTTCTTGCATTGATTTTACAATGAATTGCTTTGTGTCTTGTTATCCCCAACTCCTAGGGATAACTAAGGATATAATGTCTTGGGGCCCTCAGGTTGCAAACATGGAGTACTGAGAGACATCTTGACCAACAATGTCCACTTGCACAAACATAGACCCACCTCACCACCACAACTTCAGGTTTGTCGCGACGATATCCACCACATCAGCTGGCCTTTGAAAGACATTGGGTCTTGATCCATGAGGTACAAGTCAAGTATTATGGTGAGTTCCATTTCAATACTTGAGGCATTTGTGTTTGTTTCATCTATTACTACTTTTGATTATGTGACATTTGCTTGGACATTATGCTCTTTTCCCTATTTCACTTTGGTGGTTGACATTTCCCCCTAGTAAGTGGGTCACCCTTGGGGATAGATATGCTACTGGGAGTTCCTTTTTACAAGTCATTGTGCCATTCTTGACCATACTTGTCACTTTCCACACTTCATCCCCTCATCTCCTCACCTTTTGGGTTTTTTGGGTGTACTGACCCAATAAGGGGTTGTCCCTCACTTCATGAGAAGAAGGGGCTGAAGGCCCTGAGGCTTGTGGATGGAAAAAGATAAAATCCAAACCATTGAACTTCTAGATGCTCACCCATGGATCCAAAGGAAAATGAAATGTATCTCATAGAAAACTAATGGGACTCATAAAAGAATGTATAATGACAAATGCCAACCAGGGAGGAGCATGTATGGGCACTGTTTTATTGCTTAGGTAGAAGTCCCACACATGTTTCCAACTTGGAGAAACATGATGTGACTAGGGTAGAGTTAAGGTGGGCACAATTTTTCATGATCAGGTAGAAGCCCCACCTTGGATTCAACCTGGAAACATCCTAAAAGAATAAAATGCAACAAATGGGCTTGGAAAAATATTGCATTGAAAACAAAGGTGCAACACACCCTCTACAAAGGCACCCATAAGTGAGATACTACAAACCCTTGTATGTCATGAACCCCATGCCCAAATGTATTCCCCTTATCCATGAAACCTCATCCACATAACTTAGAGGGAGTTCCCCTCGGGAAACATCCCTAAACTTGAGGAACAATTCACCCAATAGGTCATTCTGTCAAGCCTCCCATACTTAAACTTGGAAAATTGCACAGGGTCTTTGAGCATTAGTTTATTTTGATGAGGTGGTTTGATGTACTTGCTTAGATGGATATTTTATTGATTTTATTTACTCATCACAATGCTTTGACTTGAGATCCTTGGAGGGTGTATCCATTTGTCTTTGCAGGACCCAACTGGTGGACAATTTTGGAGGAACAAGCCTAGCTTGGGCTTCCATGGGGCTTGAATCCCACAGGTTGGATGCCAAGGATTCACATGCCAGATTACAAAGACATGCCTTCTGAGGCCTAGATGACATCATGGAGGACCTAACCTAGCCCCTACCACCCAAATGTTTTTCCCAAGAAGGCCAAAACGTCACCCTTGAGGGCTTGACGTCATGGTGGGGCCAGGGTTTGGTGGAGGTTGAGGAAAATTGGCACGTTTTGGAGGAAATAACCCATGGATCATGTATGCAATGGCTTGGATCAAAGAAACTTGGCCTTTGGAGGCTTAACTCACCTATCTCCAACTCAATGACTTGACTTAAAGTGCCAAAAGTTACCCAAAATGAGGGTGACGTCATGTTTTAGGGTTTATTTCATGTGAAAAAGTATGAATTAAATAATATTATTTTGTAAAGGGGAAAGATTAGGGATGTTGACCCTTTATCTTGTGGTTTACCCTAAATTATGTGGACAAACTATGTTTAGAACATTTTGTATAAATAGAGATCATTTGTATCTCATTTTCATCATAGCTCTCCCATTGTGAGGAGCCTTTCTAGCTGAAATTTGCGCCCTCTTTGGGAAATATCTATCTCTTGTGATCTTGTTATGGTTTCTTCATGCTATTGCTGGATGAAGTAGCTTACTACCTCTCTTGGAGCTAGTTTCTTTCATTTGTGGTGGGTTTATCTTGGTAAACGAAGGTTTGTGTTGTCATTGCTTGGACTAGGTAAGGATTTTATCTGGTTGATGCTTCATTTCTTGGTTACAAGTTTGATTTACTAGACTTCGTAGGGAGTATAAGGGTTTACAACACCACCATATCTATCATTCTTGTCTAGAAATTATTTGTTGCACAAGGTTTTACTAGGAGAAGTAAAAGGGTTACACCCTCCTGGTACTTTCTAGTTAACATTGCTTGCCTTAGGGAGTAAAAGGGTTTAAACACCCAAGGAGATAGAACTTGTTATCTCTTAAGTCATTTGAATCCATAACCCAATAGCTAAAGACACTAAATCTAATTTCATTGGTTAACGTGAAAACTCATGATTTTGAGATTGTTTAAATTGGAATCATTTCTATGCTTTATGTGCTTGGCTAAGCCACTAGGGCATCAAATTTGGCTAAGTGTTTATTGTTGTTGTCATAACATTTTATCTATAGCCATTAGAGCTACAGAAACCCTAATACAAATTCTTTAATAACTCACAAAACAACCATCAAAAGTTGCTAAAAGTTTTCCCCTACAATCTACTAACCATAGTGCACTTTTTGGGTGTATTGTTGGAAAGTTTTGATGGTTGATACCTTTTCTTTAACAACTTGTTTTCTAAATCCATAATGATGCAATTTTCTTTAACAACTTGTTATTTCATACTAGAGTTAAACTAGTCATTGCTAGCTTGTCTCTTGCAATCTTAACTAGACTTTTAGCAACTTTATTTGCAGCTCTTATTATCATTTTGTCATTGATATATATTACTGTTTATTGCTTTAATTAGGGACAACAAGCTTAACTTTTTTGTCCAACATATTATTGGGCTTGTATCTTTGTTTTCCTTATTTCTCGGGCAAGTACAATCACTACTTGGCAAGTCTACTACGTTGTGACACATATTTTATCATCAACGAGACTCTTTTCAAGCCCTTCTTACCTTCCATCATTGACCTATAGGGGGACCCTTCTTCATCTCTTCATTTTCCATCTCAGTTACCCACGATCATCGAGATTCCCTCCTTGAGGTGATTACTTCATCTCTAAAGTGACGAGAATACCTATCTAAGGTGACAGTGGGTAGGTATTCTCTTAGTTGTCTCCATTTTGTGGTTGGGTCGGGCTTTTCCCAACCTACAAATTTCGTGATAACATGTCCAAACTTTTTGGAAGTATAACAATGACCAAAAAAAACATTCTCACACCAGGTAGGAAAGGACCTTCTTGGTGTCTTGCCCCTTCTAAATTCTGATCTTTTGTTCCAATTGGAGGTGTCATGTTCCTACTGTTCTTCAACTCCCTTTCGATTGTTTATTCCACTTCTTAAGGTGTTTGCATAGTTTCTAGAATTTCCTTCATCTTTCCTGTCCTTTTTATCTGTTTATGTCGTCTTCAAATTGTTATTGTATCCAAGTCCTATCTTATTGGTAGGTGATCTTTGTTTGTTAAGTATTTCATCTAACTTTTCAACACTTCTTTCAAATTTCTCCAATTTTTCCATTGTCAATGTTAGCTCATTTCTTGTGTGATCCAATTCTACTTTTAATTTCTCATAATCTTCACTCTTCTTATTTAACTATTCCTTGAAGCTGTTAATTTTCTTCTCAAGTTCATGATTCTCTTCTTCTCAACTACTCAATTCATTTTTTAATTCTCTATTTTTGTTTCTCAGCATGATTCAATTTTTCCAGATTCTCATCATCTTCATGTTCACTTTTTGTGAAGTCTCGTTGAAGATTACAGCTGTGTGAGACATCCTCCAGGACACAGACTGAGTGTGTCGGCCTAAGAGAGATCCCATGAGTTGGGTGTGCCCATGAGATGGGTGTGTTTTTCCTCTCTGAGACATAGAATGAACATTGTGTGCCCCTGTGTGGGGTGAGGAAGTCCATGAGTTGGGTGTTCCCATAAGATGGGTGTGTAGTTCCTCTCTGAGACAAATATGGAACGTTGTGTGCCCCTGTGTGGGGTGAGGAAGACCATGAGTTGGGTGTGTCATTCTCTCTGAGACATAGATGAAAATATGTACTGGTCTCCTCTGTACAGAGAGTTGAGATGATGTGATACTCTATATGATTCTCCTGTGATACGTAGTGAGAAAGAGATCTGTTGAGTAGGACATGCCTGTGGCTGAGCACAAGTGAATGTGATTCTAGTGGTTGAGCACTAATGAGTGTGATTCTCCTATGATACATAGTGAGATAGAGATGTGGACATCCTTGTGGCTGAGCACAAATGGATGTGCCCTTAGTGGCTGAGCACTAGTGGGTGTATGAGATCCATTGCTATATTTTCCAATAGTCATACTTACTTGTAATCCTATTTGTGATGTAAAGGGTACAGGTCGACCCCACCATATGGTAAAATATAATTAATGTAAAAGATAATTAATATGGTAATTATTAATTATATTGTGAGTTATTGAGGTTGGCCCTGTTGTGCCAATATACACTACTTTTTATATACTCAATCTAATATAAATAAAGGTAAATTCCCCATTGAGGAATCATAACACAAGCGTGAGTTTGGAAATTTCAGCAAGTACTTGTTCTTGAGTAAAAGTGCGCACCTCTCTTTGGTGCTAGATTCCTAGGTTTTGTGAGCACCCTTTTGTGTTCTAGGTTTATGGTGAGGGAGTTATATCTCTTGAAGAATATAGCAAAGGATTGGCTGTGTTTTCTTCCCTTGTTGAGAAGGGTTTCCCATAATAATTCTTGTGTACTTGTGCATGGTATTTATTCTTGTGATCTTGGTTGCTGCAACAAATTGTTAATTGTGAAACTGCAAATATCTATGGTTCAAGTAAAATACTAAAAATGGAATGAACTTCATGCTTGATCCTAACTTATTGAAAAATCAACATTTTCCTCCCCAGAAAGACTTTATGTTTGTTTCTTCGGTCTCTTCGTCAGACTCTTCTTCAGAATTGATTTCATCTGTTTTAGAATTTTTGTGGTCATCATTATGAGTTTCTTGAGTTATGAAGAGAACCTCCCTTACATCCCTTTCTTCTCCATCTCTTTCATCTGAAGAACTATTGTCCTCCTTGGAGAAAAGGCTATTTTTCTTGTGGAATCTTTTCTTTTCTTCAAAGCGACAGTTCTTAGCATAGTGTCCTATTCTGCCACAATTGAAGCATTTAAAAGGTAACTTACCTTTGTATTTTTCAGTTCCCCTCTTGAGGTTCCTTACGAAATGTGCTTCTTCTTCATCTGATTCATCACCTGAATTTTCTTCTGCCTTGTGTTCTTTGTTTTCTTCATGTCTTTAAAATATGCTTCTCTGTCTGGTTTTCCATTTTCTGTATCTGTTCTCATTTTATATGCTGTGAGGATCCTATGTAGCTCATCCATTGTCATTTTGGGTAAACCCCTAGTTTCTTCAATGATCGAGACCTTGGCATCATATCTCAAAGGAATTGATCTCAACACTTTCTGTACAACCAAGGATTGTTTGAATTCTTCTCCTAACCCTCTGATGGCATTGCCAACTTCATCTACTCTGAGTAAATAGGTTGCAATATCTTCTTTTTCATCCATTATTAGATCTTCAAACTGTGTTATGTGTCGTTGGAGCTTAACCTGCTTGAATTTTAGATCGCCTTCATAAATGTTTTTAAGTTTGTCCCAAACCTCTTTAGTTGTGATGCAACCCATCACCTTGCTAGAAACAGTTGGTGTCAATCCACTCATGATAACATGCCTAGCCTTTGAATTACAACTCATTAATTTCTTCTCATCTGGATAGGTTGGAGTGTTTTTCATAACTTTCTATCCATTGACAACTGAGATCCAAATATCTACTCCTAAAGCTGTCAAGTAAGTTTGTATTATGTTTCTCCAGTATGCATAATTGTTTCCATCAAATGGTGGAATCCCACTTGGAATGTGGCCTTCCATTTTTGCTCACGATCTTCCTTCCAGTGATTATACTATTCTAAAGGTAACATGATATGATATCAATTGTTGATACTGAGAGGCGGGGTGAATCAATATCAAGTTTAATTTAGCACTTTTTACAACTTTACTTTTCAATCAAACAATGTATCCAATATACAATAGGAGCAAAAGAAGAAATACATAGTGCACAATAGATTTACATGGAAATCCACATAATGCTTTTCTTATATAATAAAAATATTACATTCAAACGAAGCTACAACTTCCAAGATTTTCCAGCACCAACTGGAAAGAGGCACCGTCCCTCTAGTTTACAGGCTCCAACCTGAAGGAATCTACAACTCCCTAGATTCTTCAGCTCCAACTGGAAGGAGGCTCCAACCCACTTTCCTTTCCCCTTCCTTCCACCTTTATATATATAAGAATCAACCTGTCATAGCCAAGTTCCAAGACTCCCCTGGTATACTATAGATTCACATGAACAACTTGTTGATGTCACTTGTCATCTTGTACTTTCCCAAAACACAGATCCATACTTTTCTCTATTGTCAACCCGCAGACATCTGCATTTTTCTCCACTACGACCCAGGAATATACACGCCTTACTCCAATGCGACCCACTAATAACCTACTTTTCAGCGTGTACCTGCCAAAAACATAGATCCATGCTTTGATCTACTTTCAACCCGCAAACATCCACTCTTTACTCCACTGCGACCCACAGATGACCTCGGAAAACTCCTTGCTCTCCTTGACCTCATTTTTCCTAGGCTAGATTTTCTTTGCTGAACTCATCAGTCCTCCTGGCACAAGTGCAAATCCACTTATGCTAAATCCATACACAAACACACACTTACTTGGATGATCAAATGAGAGGTTCTTGATGTGTATTTATAGCTTTCCAAGTGCCTCCTTTATTTGACTTTAGGGCCGACCTGTAACATTTTGTTGCAACAACTTTTTTCTCCTTTAATTAATTTTGGGGCTGACCTGTAACTTTTTGTTGCAACAATTTTTTTCTCCTTTAATTAATTTTGGGGATGACCTATAACTTCTCGTCCATACTTTGGGGATTCATGACCAAACCTATGGGGCTTGTTGTATACTTCTTCAAAGTGTCTTCCTGTGAGGGCGATGCTTAAAGATATGCCATAAGGGGACCACTTTGGAGACTTTTTCAAATAAACCCATAACTTCTAGGGGCTTATAAACTTCTTCTAGAGTTGACATCAAGATTTCACCTGTCAAGGACCTGCAAAGACAAACAATTATTCCTTCCAAGGGTCCACAAGTCACAATATCATGCCAAGTAATCCATATCTAATAAAACAACCACTCGAACATGTGCATAAAATCCCCCATTTTAAAAATAAACATGTGCTCAAAGACCTTATACAATTTTCCAAATTTAGATATGGGATGGGTGTCATAGTGCCCTATTGGGTAAACTAATTCCTCAAGTAGGGGAAGTTTCCAAAGAGAAACCTCTCTAGGCCATGTAGTGAATGTGAAGTGAATGGGGTTAGACTTCTAGGTATGTGGTTTCATGACACACAATGGCTCGTATTGTTTTATTTATGGGCACCTTTGTTGAGGGCTATCCGCATCTCTTTTCTCTTTTTGTTTTTAAGGCATTTTTTTTCCAAACCCTTTATTATCCATTTACTTTGCATGTGTCACCAAGTTGAAGACAATAAGGGGCACTAAAAAGGAAATGAATAGCCCAGATATGCTCTACCTTGGTTTGCATTCCTTTCCAAGTTGAAGACAATAAGGGGCACTAAAAAGGAAATGCATATCCCACAAACGCTCTACCTTGGAAAGTTTAAACAATCAATTAATGATTTATCTAATGGGTCCCTTACTTTTATTTTTTTTGAGTAGCGCTTCATTGTTCTTAGGATCCCAAGGAGAGCCTTTATTGAATGATGTTATTTTTAGGGAACCTCCAAGCCTAATGGCCCCTTCTTCCCATGAAATGAGGTGCATGCCCTTCTTGGGTCAATAAGCCAAAAAACCTAAAAGGTTGGGAGACGAAAAGGAAGAAGTGATGGAAGGTGGCAAGTATGAGCGGGAATGGTACGATGAACCTTCAAGGAGACCCCTTGGTAGAAACCCTTTCCATAAGGGTGGCCACTTACTAGGAAACCATGACACTCACCAAGGTGAAATAGAGAAAACAACATAATTTTCAAGCAAATGTTTTCAAAGTCAAGAAAGGATTCTTTGCAACATGTTCAAATTCCTTAATTATTAGAATAACACTTACCACAATACCATACTTGTTACCTCATGGAGCAAGATGTGTTATCCTCTGTGATCCAAGCTAGGTGTGGTGGATGTTTCCGCCATCAATCAGATGGTGATGTGTGGTGAATGAACGACTCTGTGTGTTGGGATGCCTCTTGGTAGTCCACGTTTGCAACCTGAGGGACTTGAGATATCATCTCCTTAGTTATCCCTAGAAATGGGGGATAACATGCCTCATCACTTTGATATGCAAAATGGATCTTGTGGGGTGAATTCAACATGGTGGAGTGGGGAGGGGACGAAGATGGTGGTGTAGGAAACATTATTTTTGGCATAGAACAATAGGCATGACATAGATGCAAGGCTACTTTATGAGTATTTATCCCTGATTGGAAGAAGAAAATAATGGATTATGGGAGATGGTTATCCTAGGGAAACTTGATCCGTAATGAAGAGAATTATAGCCCACTCACTTCACCAACATGGATCTTTTGCAAAATTAAAATTTTGTTCTTTGTCAATGTTGAGACTTTGCTCCTTCAAATGTTGTTTGGGCATGGATGCTTGGGGTTATAGGGTTATCTGGAAATAAAAATAGTTTTTTGTCTAATACAAATACACTAACAAGACTGAGTGCAAGCTTCTTCAATCACTACTCTTTAACTAGAATGAATGCTCTATTTTCGATTTTAGTCTTGGTGTTTTCATGTTAGATCTCTTAGTGCTAATGTCAATGCTCAATAATCAAGAGAATATAATGGCTCTATTTTTTAATTTCTAAATGAAGCCAAAATATTCTCTTCTATTAAATCTGATGAGTATAGCTCAATACCAATATTAGATGCTAATCCTCAAATGACCAAGGGCTCTCGACAATTTCAACAACCAATTATGATGGACTCTTAAGAGCACCTCAACTCACATTATACAACTTCTTGCAATAATAATAAAAAATATAATGATTCAGGAAACATTCATAAGGCTTATTTTATCCCAATCTCAATACAAAACACAGTAGCAAATTCCACATTGTCTTTTTCCAGAAATAATTTAGATAAAAGGCGATTCCCCATATAACATGAATAGATGTAGTGTGAAGAATCAATTTCTTTCTTAGAGGCAAACAAATTGGTTACCAAAGTTTATCCAATAAAATAATATTTCGATGATGTAAAAATACAAAATTGGACATTTCCCCATTACTATCATCTATCAAGGCATAGTATAGTCTTGGCCATGTTGTAAAAGAACAATGTCTATAAAAAAACACAACCTGGAAACTATTACATCAAATGGTCCAAAGGTAAATTCATAAGAAAATAAATCCCCGTGTTAAGGCTAGAGATCACAAATGACAACCCATGGAATCATTCCTTCTCTTCTCTACTAACACTATAAGGAAAATACTCTCTAGTGAAGGTTTTGGTGGAAGCACCTATAAAAATGGCCCAAAAATCCATTTATAGTGGAGGACACTAGCGGAGGTGAGCAAGCAGATGTTTGTTTATGGTGATTTTATAAATACATAATGCACCAATACATTTTATACAACAATCGCACCGATGCTCTGAAAATTTGTGCACTGTGGTAGGGTTATTTACAAAAAAATATACTACGGTGTGCTACTTAAATACTAACACACCATCTTGCACAGTTGGTATAAAAAATGGTGCACCATGGTAGGGTTATTTAAAAAAAATATATATACTCCGATGTGTTACTTAAATACTGATGCACCGATGTGTACCATTGCTCTGAAAAAGGGCACATTGTGGCAGGGTTATATTTTTTTTTTAAATATACTTCAGTGCACTACTTAAATATTGTCGCATCGGTGCACATCGTTGCTATAAAAGATGGAGTACCATGGTAGGGTTATTTAAAAAAAATATATACTCTGGCGCGCTACTTAAATACAGACACATCGGTGCACACCATTGCTCTAAAAAATGACACATCATGGTAGGGTTATTTTTTTTTTAAATATACTCTGGTGCGCTACTTAAATACCGATGCCCCAGTACGCATCGTTGCTCTAAAAAATTACACACCGTGGTAGGGTTATTTAAAAAAAAATACTTTGGTGCACTACTTAAATATTGACGCACCGATGCATCTAATAATCGAGCGCCCCGTAATAGGGTTAAATAAAAAAAAATACCGGCCATAAAATTCATTTTTACCCTTTTTAGTCTCGTAGAGTTCTCAAGCACTGGTTCAACTTTTTCGTCTTTGAAGCACCCTGCCGTCGGTGCTTCCCTTGCTTATCTTCCTTCCATCTGTTGCTCAGTGCATGGCTTTCAAATTTTTCCAAACGATGGGAAAATTTGGTTTTTTGGACTACGTGGTAACCATGCCTCCTCAACGAGGAAATGTCCAAGTAATGTCTTTATTTTTTATAATTTAAACTTTTAGCAGATTAAACTGCAAAATTCAGTTAAATTTCCATTGTTTTTAATTTTTAATTTTTTATGTGCGGTGCATTCGAGTCGTTCGGCTCGTACCACAGATGGTGCACCCTGAAAAGTTACAGGGTGCACCAAAACACCATGCCTAATTTTTTTTCGAGCATTGCAAACTCTACGCACTGGTGCATTGGGTAATCATTAACGCATCAGGGCGTAATTTTATCGGCGCACCGCCTAAAATAATATAGTTGATTTTTCGCGGTGTGTTGAAATAACGTTAACGTACTGAGGCATTATCTTAAACTATGCACCACATAATGAGATAAATTATTTTATACCGTGCATTGGTAAACTTACGCACCAATGCATTAAGGATTATCCAACGCACCACTGTAAAAAAATAGAGTCTAAATGCCAATGTACCGTAATTATCAATTTTTTAAAAATTGTTGGTGTGATGTGTCGTCTTTCCTATAACGCACTGGTGCATGTCGGGAAAGTCTACACACCACAATAACAAATTTAAAAAAAATGGTTTTACGATGCTTTAAGATTTTAAGTTTTTATTAATTTAGGTTGTGTGTTGGTTAACCTTAACGCACTAGTGTGGTAAGGCTATACAATGCACCGCATAAAATAATATAAATTTTTTTATACGGTGCGTTTTGTTACATGTGCACACCATAGATGATGCTCACAAGTAATATATGCACCGCATACGGTGCTCGACTATTTTTTGGGTGCACTGGTAATAAAATTTACTTATTTTTTGAAGAAAGTTATTTTTCCGTATTTATAAATAAATTTCTCA
>ML882637.1:0-10414 GCA_009831015.1 Picea engelmannii
TTTTCACATGTATGTGACCTTCTCTTCTATAGCCTGCGTATATACACCCTTTTCTTCACTACAACCTGCATACATGCACTCCCTTACTAACTTGCAACTCGTGTATACCTCAGAACTTAAGGTTTGTTGTAACTCCAATATTTCCACCATTGACCCTTCTTTTCTACCTCAGGAAATGATCCTACAACCTTAGCAAAATAATCACTAGATCACAAGAAAGATAAGCAGTGAATAATTGTGTGAGTGTACTTGTGAATGACTCCTTGAGGTGCTTATATACTTGTGATAGGTAACTCCTCTCCTTAATTTAGGGCTTTTAGGGTTTTCTTGTTACAACAAATTTACCCCTTTGACCAAGACTTATAACAAACTAGGGGCTTCTTGTCCACTCTTTGGGGCTTCCAACTTTACAAATCTATATCTCCCTAATCGTGGGGAACTACGTGGTGTTCCACATATCACTGGAAATGGCACGACGAGTACTATCCATTTATGAGTGTCTTGCCTGCATTTACTCTATCCATCATGTCCATATTCCTCATTCAACTTCGGGTACCAAAACCACACCGTCGGGGTTTCTTCAAGGGTTGACATCAATGACAACCAAACTATCAACACTAACTATGTAGGTTTGATTAGGTATTGTGTTGAGAGATCAATAAGTATCATAATGATAAGGGACAAATGCTCATATTTTCATGTGGTTATATAATCATCATGCTTGAGGACATATATAGGCTAATATGGGTTCACATAGAGGGGTCAACATCTTGCTACACAAAGGTCCAATCACATAAAAAGGTTTGTCCATAGCCAATGGGAGTCTTGTTTACCCATAGGTGTGATTGTTATAACCACAAGGGGTTTTTACTTGTCCAACGCACATGCATGACCTTGCAAAATGTCATGATGTCGATAACCAAGAGTTTCCTCATCCAAAGTCAAGCGATTAGCATGTTCCTAGTACAATCTCTTTTTCTAGTTACAAGATGCATGTGAGGGGTAGCCTACGACCAAGGAAGCTTCCTGCTATCTCATTTCTATAATAATAAAAAACATCATTTAGTGAGTTTGAAGCAAGGGGATGATAAATGTAACTATATTTTATAGGGATCGGATTTGGAGAACTTCTTACCATTATAATCATAAATCCCCATATTCATAAAGAATGACAATATGAGAATTCTGAGGTGAGTAACCAATAGTAGGCCTAGGAAGACCAACCGAAAAGTGCACTTATTTCAAGAAATAAAATGAACAAAAAGAAAAACAAAGTTTTGATTCTTACTATTGTGGAAAATCAGGTCACAAATCTTGGAACTGTAAAGTACAAGCCCATGATCTTCTAAAGGGGAATATTAAAGACAAAGAAAAACACATTATAGCTCTCATAACTACAATTTGAAGAAATAATTTCTTATGAATTTGATAATAATGAAACAAAAGAGTTTTATGCATTTTGAGAGGCCAAATATTTGAAGACAAATGGGATTCAGTGTGGATGTATCTCAATATGGATTGTCGTCCAATAATTTGAGAGATCTAGAATTTGGGAGTTTGGGAATATGAGATTCGGGAACTCGAGAATTCATAGGCGTTGGAACTTGGGAATTATACCTTTATGAGGGTGATGAGATAGCTTGATGGAGTAACTGCATGGTCCTAGAACTATGGAGAAGAGAAGCTACTCATGAAATTTACTTTTAATGCTTGGTTATCAATAGTTAGTATAATATCCTTAAGAGAGGGTGCTAGGATATAAGGCTTCAATAAAGTCATGTAATGAATCTCATAAATAATTATTAAAGTGGTAAAAGTAGGTATTAAGGTTATGCAACATATATAGGAGATGAATGCTATTGTAAGAAATGTGCTCCACAATTAATGAATAAATTGTTATCATTGTGTATATCCTTTATGTTATAAATCTCACTTAGGATATATATATATATATATATATATATATATATATGGAGCAACTGGCACTAGACTTTGAGAAGTGGTAGTGTTGTATGTCGACTGAAAGAAATACATGGATAGTTTGAAACAAGTCCCTATGGAATGTTATGAGAAAATCAATAGGTTTTTTCTGAACTTTGGTTTCAAGTGTTGTGAATGAAATCACAGTATTTATGTTTTACATATGAGTGATGATACTTTAGTTGTTACAATATATGTTGATGATTTAGTCATTATTGGAGGAAGCGACAACTTAATTGTGGGTTTGAAGAAATTGTTAGTTGATAATTTGTAACGACCTACCTTGATTTGTTGTGTTTCTTTTATGGGCATCCAAGTTTCACAAATGGATGGAGATATCTTTATTTCTCAACCTGAATATGATTTGGATCTATTACAAAGGTTCAATATGGAAGATTGTAAGTCATGTGATAGACCATATCATTCATGAGTGAAACTAACTAAGAAGTGGATTCTTTGAAATTTGATGCTACTCTCTATAGGAAGCTTGTTGGTAGCCTCATTTATTTAACTCACAACCAACCTGATATATCCTTTGTTGTTAGTGTGGCCTCTAGGTTCATACATGAACCAAAATAGAGCCACTTAAAGGCCACAAAGGGGATTGCTCGTTATATCAAGGGCACTTATCAACTTGGTATAAAGTATCGCAATAAGAATGTGAACTAGTTGGTCAATTATACCAACTCAGATTAGACTGGAGATGGAGATGACAATAAGTCAAATTTTGGTTATTTGTTTCATCTTGGACCTGGACCCATATTGTAGTCTTGTAAAAAGAATAAGGTGGTTTCCATATTGACACCAACATAAAAGAAAAATATACAGGTACAATTAATGCTAGCATATAGGCAACTTGGATTCAAAACTTGATGGGTGAGCTCAAATTTCCTTTTGGCAAGTCAAATGTGGTGTATTGTGAGAGTCAAAGTGCAATACACGTAGTTGAAAACCCTATTGCTCACAGTAAAATGAAGCAAGTGGAGCTTCATACTCATTTTTTGAGTTATTTGGTATGGGAAATATTTGTGCCTCTTATTTATTGCAAGAAAGATTATCATACCATTGATATCTTTACAAATCCATTGACTAAAGCCAAGTTTGTGAAAATTGTTGGCTATGCTTACTTAGCCTTCAAGAAGTTGAAATTATGGGGGGGCGTATGCACATAATTCCACCTACCAAGTCTTCAAACAGATGTGTTGAAAATGAGGTGTAGAACAACAGGTTCATCACATGTATGGATCTTCTAGAGATAATTAGTCAACTAGAAAAGTTGACTAAAAGGTCGAATAGGTAGTCGACTGCTCAATCGAACTAAATAAAGGTTGACTTGAATCGATTGATTTGTGTGTAGGTCAAGGTATGAAATATGGAGATATGGTTGTACCTAGAATCAAAGTTGGTGATATCTTCCTTATTTTATCAAATTTATCTCTAATTTAGCTTATATATAAATGATTTGATGGAACGGTCTATCATAGAGTATTGAATCAAGTTTGTGTGCTATTCCATATATTGAGCTATGCTCACTTGTGCTTTGTTGCCATAACGATGTCTATGAACACCCACCTCTTCTCAGAATTCATTGTTCTTCACTTATATAATTCATTGGTTCTCCAATATTGATGGGATACCTCCATATGTGTTCACTTCCTCCAACGTCTTGTTTATTTTGATATGTGATTTTTCCTTTTGATTAAAGTATTTAAGTATTTAGTTGTAGACATTGATCTTAGTGTCTAGTTCATCCATTTGGTTGTAAAGCCTAAAGTGTTCACCTACCTCTCAATGATGTGCATCCCTCAATTCCTCTAAGGATTTGAAGGGTTGTGACATGAGTGGCTTAAGACTCTCTCAATTTTGTTCTTGAAGTATATTACTGAGTATAGTCTTACACAAAACCATATAGGATATTAGCCAATGTAGAAGGAGATAGGAAGAAAAAATGGAGACCAACAATGGAAATAAAGACAACCAATATGTTCAAAAAACTCATGTTATGGTCAATACATAGAATCTCAACAACAATTTGTAATTTAGGATTAATGCCAAAAAAGTATTGTCTACATGAAAATGTTTACTATTCACTCCACTTGTTGTTAAGTATGAAATGTATTATAAACCTTGTATTTGAGCCTTTTATTGGGGATTACCCCATAACCACTTCATAAAATCATTTCTCTTGCATAGAAGAGATGGAAGGTTACAACCTCTCTCCCCCTATGTTAAAGTGGGTATTTGTAACATGTTAATGCAACATTGGGGGTTCTTAACTCCCCATTGATCACTAATTTAGTCCAATATACAATTGATTTATCTTATTTCCAATGTAATGCTACTTGCATATTGTCATAGAGATGGTGACCCTATTGAATGTTGTTCAAGGGTAAGAACACTACCCAAACAAATTTGATCTTTATGTTACATATTGGGACCTTAGCGAACCTCCACCACGACTTTCACCATAAAGAACATATTATATATACATCAACATATTAGATTTGGTTTAATTTTATAATATTATTTTTTTGTGGAGTTTTATGAACCGCATACTACATCCACACAATATAGATTACATTTTCCGAGTATTTTCACCTAAAAATGTCTTTCATGAGATTTCGACATAAACCTCTTAAAAAACTCATGCCTTTCACTAATTCACTTTAATCATATTGTCAACTTGTGACTTTCACCAATTCACTTTAATCATGTAATCATATTAACAAATAGATCATGTAAATTTTTATGAACTAAAATTTACTAATACAATTTTTCGAAAATGTTATTTTTTATAATAAAATAAAWATTATATATTTTTTAAATAATAATTTTGGTATTCCAAATTAATGAATAAAATTATATTGAGAAGAAAAAATTTAAAAACATTTTTTTTTCCTAATTATAATAAATATTAGTTACTCCATTTTAATAAACTCTTACACATTATTCATAAACTCCAAAAATAAATATAAATGAACTATTTATATTGAACATATAAACTCTTACACATTATTCATAAGCTAAAAAAAAATATAAATTAACTATTTCAGGTAAGTACATTTTCCCATTCACTTATGCTTCATTCCCTTTATATTCCCTATAGGTTTCATATACTTATGTTGAAATTATTATATTGAGTAGATTTTGCATACATTGACCTTGGGATTGTATGCTTACGGTACTATTATTTGTGTGTAGAGTGAATCACACAACAATTATAGACACTAGTCCTAAACTTTGATTTAGTCGTGTTTAGCAATGATAACTTTATGGTTAGTATGATTAGGGTATTTAATCGTGTTTAGCAATGATAATGATAACTTTATGTTTAGTATGATTGGGGTGAATGGGTGCCTAATACTATGCATAAACATGTTTATGAAAATAAATTGAATTTTAATTGGAGTAATGAATTTTTTTTGAAGGTTAGTAAAACATTTGAGATTATTATTATTCTATCCATTTGTTTAGATATGCATAATGATATCTAAAGAATGTCCTTTTTACATTATGGACTTCAACTTACGGTGGACATGTTTAAGAAAAAGTTTATGGTCAAGTGATGTATCTACCTTGAGAGTACATAATTTCTTACGTATATGATTATTTTTTCTTTAAGAAAAATATTATGTTAAATGCTATTATTCTATTTATTGTTGTTGTTAGAACCATGTATATATTATATGAGAAATTGTAGATAATTGCATAGTGATGTTTTTTTATATTTTTATATTTATATGTATGATCTATTAGGTTTTATGCATTTCCCTGATGTTAAGAGTGGTTTCAAAGTTTTATTATGTTGTGATTAACATTTAAGTAAAGAGTTTTCAAATTCACACTTTGTACATAAAGGAGGATAACGAGTATGTTACATAGTGCTATCATACCTTTTACTTTATAGCTATACTTTGTCATAATGGTTTGAATATATTTCATCAATTAACCAAGAGAATTTTATATTTTTTAAAATAAATTGTTATTGATAAAATAGGTTGATTTTTAGGAAAAGATGGTTAGTGAAAGTTGTTCCATAGGGAAAAAAATATTTTGAATAGATTTTGTCAGTTAAAAAAGAGATTTTTATGTTTCTTAAAATAATTTGTTATTGATGGAAAACTTGTTGTTATTGCTACAAAAACTTGTTATTCAAAGAACTTTGCTAAGATTTCTCGAGTGTGGTGAGTCATTCCAAAAATGTATGTTGTAGTATTAGGGAAAGCACTTTGGAGGAAAATTTGGTTGAATCTACAATGAGAGTGTTAAATTAGAATTAAAGTTGTTTAGTCATGATGGAGATCACAATTTTAAATCTTGTGAAGTAGTTTTAAATGCCAATTTCATCTTTGTGAAATTTCACTAGGTGTAAAAGGACCTCAATGTAGTGAAGTACATGAGGGGACTCTTGTGGGGCCTATTACACTTATCTTATGAAAATTTCATCAACATACATTATAATAAGACTTTAGATTAAGCATGCAATGACCATATGAATGTCAGACAAATGTGAAATGGTTTAAAGAATATGATGCAATGAGTACTTAATGAATAGATGGTTAGGTGGAAATTCCAACTATCTTAGCCATCTCAAACTTATAAAATACTTTGAGATTATTGGAATACATAGGTGGATTAACCCTTCTTTACCTTATATTTTCTATGTATATTTGTGTGATTATTACAATTTAGTTGATTTCTTCGTTTGCATGGTGTGCCTTCACAACAAGGTCCTAGGATCACCAAAGTGAGAACCACCAACATTTTAAAAGGTTGATTGAGTTTTGGGTGCATCATTGATTATCATTTAAAAATAACGTTATGACTTGGGCGAACTTGTAGAAGTGGGGTCAATAGGGTCCAAGTATTTGTCTTTTGAGTGGGGTTGTTGAGGTGAATATTTCACATTTGTGAATTCGTTGTTTTTATGCACAACAGGTTTCGAAGGATGCTAAGGCACTCATATGTGTCCAAAATGTTTAGAATGACAATTTTATTGATGAAAGTTTTAAAAATTGGTTTGATAAAAAGGAATTAAAGGATCTAAGAGCATTTCCATGTTTCCTTTGTTGGGGATTTGGCTAGTGAGATTTTTTTTCATTTTTAAAGTAAAATATGTTTCACCTTTTCAATTCATTTCCAGGGTTGGTGTTTTAGTTTCAAGTTGTAGGGTTGTAGTAGGCCCTAAACCATCCAAGTAGATGGGTGAATTATAGATTGACAAAACTGTTATATGGTTTTTATATGGAGCCTAGTAAAGTATTTATAATTTTATTATTGTTGGAGGTGTATATTTCAGATTCATATTTCATAATGTTCAAAGTGAGAATTCACTTGAGATCTAACAACTATGTTGAAGTTCAAGCTTTAAGACTTTTATTAAAATGTGCAAAGGATCAAAATATTATCAAAATGCTTTGGTGATTCTTCATTGGTAATAAATTGGATGAAGGAGGTTGGCCATTTACACAATGTAAATCTTAGGTTGATGGGTGATTTGTTGTTGGAGGTAACTAGCACCTTTGAGCATATCTCTTTTGCTCATGTTTATTGGGAATTGAACTAGGATGTTGCAAATTTTCCAAGGAAGTTTAACAATTGGTTGCAAGTCACCTATATTTTGAAGAAGCTAGTGATGATGTCTATGTCATTTCCATATTAACTCTATGATTTTCTTTCCATCATATATTTTTAGAGTTTTATCTCATTATGCTTTTGTATATGCTATATATTCCTACTAGTAAACCTATGTGACTATAGGTATTGTAAGATCTCATTTTTGAGATAGTTTTTTGTATATTTATAGTTCTATATGACTCAACAGGTGTGCTAAGATGTTATGTTATGGTTGGTACTAGCCATAGGAAAACTAAAACATGTAAGCTTGTGTCCTTTTTTTATATCTAAAACACGTAATATTTATTCACATTTGAATAAGAATTACATTTTTTTCTTGGAAAAATGTATTAGGTGCATCAACAAATTAGTTATGATGAGGAAAATTAAATTTATAATATATAATTTGTTGATATTTGAAAAAGTGGCCAAGTGTTGGAATTTTGGACCACCTCAGTGAATCAACAAATTAATCACGAAGCATGACAACTTGTTTTTTAATCAAAATTTTGCTATCACTTGAAAAATAAACTAAGTGTTGGTTCACCTTGGTGAATTGACAAGTTAAACATTGATGTTGCAACATTTTTTAAGAATCATTGTCCAAATTGCCTACTTAACTTCAATTCAAAATAGTGAATTCTTGATTTATTTTTTCTTGTGACCAAAATTTGCAAATTGGTCATTATAGGGTGGTTTAAAAGTGAGTCCCTAGAGTTAGATCAACTATTTATGAGATCTCTTCCCTAAAGTTGGGGAGGTCATGAGTTGGACTCCCTTGATCCCCTCAAGGTTAGGCTTTGTAACTAGGGTCGACAATTTACCCGATTAACTATCCATGGATCATGGGGAAGTATTCAGATGGATTTCTATGAGGTTTTCCTTGGAAAAAAGAAAGGGTGGTTTAAAAGTGGCATTAATGGATTGGTGTACTACAACCAACATTACATATAAGTAAATGTCCCTATTAATTGTGACTTTATCAACTTTCAATTTTTTTTGTTTAGATGTAATTGTATCCCTTAAAACGTCTAAAAGATGCCCCAAAACTAATCTAGATTATGTCTCGTAGAACATCCAACAATACATCCTAGAAAACATCATATATATTGTCTCGAAAAATATACCATATAACCCAAAGAGAAAATCTAAGAATTGTCCCCAATAATGTCTCAACTTACATCTTAGTGACTCATATTAGATAATCTATTTATTATTAATAAATTGTTGATATTTAATATGATTAACTTTTAAGGGTATGATATTGTGTTAAAAATTTGACCCTTTTTCCATTATCCTTGTCGAAATTTGTGAGTCCAATATTTGTTAAAATCCATCATCAAATCGATCTATTGTAGTTTTTTACTACACAAATAGAATTAATAGTCTCAAAAACCTCCATTATGCCCAAACTATGCAATATATGGATTTAATATTTACAATTTCATCAAGCGAAAATATTTTTTACTAAAATCTCTTTAAAATGATGAGTTAAACTTCTTATTATTTTCACATGATGGAAAATGGAAAAAATGTTACCCAGTGATCCTACATCTTTACTTTTATATATAGACAATTAATTTAAATAAGTAGAATAATCTAATTAACTTACCAGTGAATCATTAGTATTTTTTTCTTATATTTAACTTAAATTTTAATTAGATATGTAAAACAGTTTATTTCAATTATTATTATATTATTGATTATGTTTAAACTATTTACAATATGTAATATTTTTTCCTCAAAAAATGTATCTTCTATTATAAGGAAGAGAAGATACATTTTGAAGGCGCGTAGCATTGCAACAAGCGAGGACAAGAAACTATCCCTTTACATTTAAAAAACAATCACTAAAGACTTTTCTGGAATTATCTACTGAAAAAAATAAACAAACGATTCCATGGACATCAATATCCGATGAAAAACTACTCATACTAGTAAAAAATAAGGAATTGACTCCATACGGATTAGGTTGCCAAACTAGAATTCTTCTAACATCAAGCAATTAACACTCGCAACTAGAGCTTACTTAGAGAGTAATTATGCCCAAGAATTTAGCTCTCTCTTTATATATGACTATAAGAAATCCTCTGAAATTCTTTCGACATTCTTTTCAAGGTATTGCCAATATGGAAAAGAGCATTGTTTGTAATCTGGTAAATACCTAACATCCAGTTAACGACCAATTTAAAGTCACCATAGATCTGCAATGTTTGCACTCCACGACCAAGGGAAAGCTTCAACAGACCATGTAGCGCATTGAACTCATTGAAGTTATTGGAACCATCTCCCAACTGGGCCTTACTTGAAACAAAATTATGATCATTAAAGAAAAAGATGAAGTCGCTTCCACAATTCTAACCCTACCCTTGAGAAGAAGTATCGAAAAACCCCATAGTTGAGACTAATCTATTTCCAAGGGTTTGATGACCTAGGGTTGAGAACCTACCTCTGAAACTCTTAAATAATCCATCATTCCCATAACTTGTTGAGCTATCTGGAAATCATGTTTCCCTTTACCATAGAACAGACTATTATTTCTAGAAATCCAAATACCCCAAAACACCAAAGAAGGAAACACCCTCTATTTTATCATTTGTGGGTTCATAAATAATTCCAACAAACATTCTTTCAATGTGATTTTACATCACAGAGGAGAAAAACCAAACTTTCTACTAATATCTTCCCATATAGCGATAAAAAATGAGCATTTAAGGAACAACTGATAATTTGTTTCCTCCTCTGATTTACAAAGATAACAGATCTCTATATTTTCTTATATCACCACTCAAGTTGATCGATGCTTCAAAAATGTTGA
>WSFP011487885.1:0-15245 GCA_009831015.1 Picea engelmannii
TTATAATTTGAACGCTAATGTGGTAGAATGGTAATGAGGAGAATTAGTTAAAATGCAATAGTAATACCATTAATTGAATGTAAATGTTGGTAGAGCTGCAATGATAATGAATTGTTTAATAGCAAAGGTGATATTATTAACTGGATGTAAAGGTGGGATGAATTACGAAGTTGAGTAATTGTATCATGGCAATGTTAATGAGGATACTTAAGTGGCAAGGTTAAAATTGTTAAATGAACATTCATGAGGATGCTTAGATCACAAAGATCATATTGGTTAGTTGAAATTGTTGATCGTACTTTAGGATAAAGTCCTAATCGCAATATTAATAATTGCTTACTTGAAATGTTCATGATGGAGTTTAAATTGCAAGGATGATCTTCGTTTAATTTGTAGTGTTGATGACAATGTCTTTTTGGCGATGCTATTGTTGTTAGGTTATTAGAATGTCTGGTGGTAGGGCAAGTTAATGAGGAGAATGTAAAGTCAGGGGTTTACCATTAGGGTATGGATGTCGTCGTTCATTATGGAAAATTCTTATAAAAATGCAATGTGTCGTGCTTATTGTTGTCCCTGGTCCTGTAAGTACTTGGTGGTTAGTATTGTGTAGTCTGCCGTGTCGGGCGGGATATAGACTCCTCTTGCAACCTAGTGTGTATGTCTGTGTGTAATCCGGTGGAAGGAATCCAGTGCCGTATCAAGAGTCTCGGTCTGTTTAAAGGCATAGTTCCACTCTTGCGACACATTCTGAGCCGTATCAGTAGTCTCGGGCTGTTTAAAGGCACAGTTCCACTACTGCGACTCTACTGATGGATTCCTTCCTTCTGTGACAGTACTGTGCCTAACCCCTGGTGTCTGTCTCTGCCCACAGCCTTTAGTTGCCCGCCTCCTGTTCGGGGCGTTTGCTTCTTGTTGTCGCTATGACATGTCTCGTTGTCTTGTTCGTGTTCGTCGTACTGGAGTCCTGTTGGTTCGAGTGTTGACATAGAGTCGAGGGGGTTGTTTCTTCTGCACACGCGCATACACTTTAACAAAAAAAAAAAAAAAAATCATCGTTTGACTGAGTAGATGTCCTTAGCTAGGAGGGGTGTTACAGTATTCCTTAATATGGTGTAACGATGAATTTCGTAGAATCGACATTCCATTCTAATCTTCCTTTATTAGTGATTTATTTTAACAGTTTTATTGATAAACTTTAATCGTAATGGAAAATTGTAATGAACCCTTCATTACGAATACAAGCGAAGAAGAAGTGATTTTTTTTTTTTTAGGGCAAGAAGGCGACGACAACAACAATTTACCTCACCATTGACGACGAATGTAAGCATGCATTCTAGGCAATAGAAAGCTATGACTCAACGCACTAGCACAGGAGAAATGGGGCGAAACATGCATTAAAACAAGGAGAAACGACTACCTTCTCAACACAATAGGACCACACCTACAAGACAAGGGACAACATCCCCCTCCCGACACCATGACCTTGACAAAAAAATACTAGAACCTCAAGGTGCGCAAACCAAATGCCTGAAGGTGTTCAACCCATGCACAAAAAAAAACTTACAATGCTCGACAACACTCACATGGAAGGCACCAATTCCGACCAAGTTATCATTTGCCGCTATCCAAATAGGGCACGCCAGGATCCCCTCATCAGGAATCATGCTGTCCCTAGGTGATAGACGCGTCAATAACCTTGGTGCAACACATTCTATTTGGACCCAGGACTCTAGAAAACTTCGACGCACTAGCAGCTGAATACTGACAAGGAGACTATACCCACACCCCGCACAAAAAGTTGACGAGACACAAGAGGATGACTACCAGGAAAGTCAGACTTCGTCAACCACTCGACCCATTCATCAAGTCTAAACTAGTCAGTAGTTACAATTTTTTTTTGACATTGAGTATCCATCGAAATTTAGCAAGTCTAAATTATAATTTAGTCTTTAACTTAACAACTGATTAACAATTAATACAATAAAATTGGCCATTTTACTTTACACCATAGTCCTTACTTTCAATCTAAATAACATCACCTTCGAATCAATCGACAATTCTACAATACAATCAAGCATTAATTTCAATCGAAATAACCTTAATTACGAATCCGTTTGGCAATGTTGCACTATGATTTAATCATTAACTGCAATTTAATTTAGCAATATTAATCTATACTTTGGTCAATACTCCTAAACTCATTTAACAATTAATCACCATCTAAAAGGGTAATTCTAAGTAATCCCCAAAATTACCATCTAACTATCAAATGAAAATATATAACTACATTAGCCACATCTATGTAAAATACTACAATATCACACTTGTAATCAATTAAATTACACATGCCGTCTATCTAAGATAACCGTGCCAAAAATAACTAGCTGTCTATAACTTTAAGAAGGGAACATCGCTGTAGAAATCGACATTGTTGTGGCAATTAATATTAAGAAGGAAACTGTTGTCCTTTGACATTGTTGTAGCAATTAGCATGGCAATTAACATGGTAGTTACATAGCAATTAATCTGACCAATAACATGGTTGTAGCAATTAATGTTTGGCAGTGACAAGGCTGGATACACTCAAATTAAAGGAGAATAAGAAGACAATACAAACTGCAGAAAGATCAACACGTGTTCATTCAACAATCAACGCAATCAACATTCTAAATAGAAAATTCTTGTCCCTTCATCAACGAACTCAATCAATTTCTTTTTTGGGCAAATCCGTGGTTATTTACATAAAACTCAGTCACATTTAATAGGAAAAACGTGGGCATTTAAACAACAATCTTAGTCTCATTTTAAAATCAAAATCATGGACATTTAAACAACAATCTCAGTCTCATTTTAAAAGAAAAATCGTGGGCATTTAAACAAAAATCTCGGTCTTATCTTAAAAGCAAAATCGTGGGTATTTAAACAACAATCTCAGTCTCATTTTAAAAGAAAAATCATGGGCATTTAAACAACAATCTCAGTCTTATTTTAAAAGAAAAATCTTGGGCATTTAAACAACAAGCTCAATCAACTTTTAAAATAAAAAACGTGGTCATTTCAACAACAATCTCTATCAACTTTTACAAGCAAAAACCTGGGCATTTCAAGAACAATATCTCTCAACTTTTAAAAGAAAAAACATGGGAATTTCAACAACAATCTCTATCAACTTTTAAAAGAAAAAACCTGGGCCTTCAATGGAAATCTCTGTAAACTTTTAAAAGGAAAAACGTGGACTCTTCAATGAAAATCTCACATGTTTTAAATGGAAAAATCGTGGTTTCCCTTTTTCATTGACCGAATGCCAAATGAAAATGCATACATGAATGACCAAAATGCCCTTCCCTTACTAGGATACCAATTATAAAAACGCAGACAGGGAAATGATTTCGTTTTTCCATTGCTAGGATACCAATACAACACAGACATGAATAACACACAAAAAACGATTTTCTATTTCCAGGATACCAAATATAAAAATGCAGATAGAGAATCAAATTGTTTTTCCATTTCGAATACCAATACAACACAAACATAAATAACAAATAAAAATGTTTTTCCATTCCAAGATACCAATACAAAATGCAGTCATGAAATCAATTTGTTTTTCCATTTCTAGAATACCAAATATAAAAATGCAGAGAGGGAATCAAATCATTTTTCCATTTCCAGAATACAAATACAATGCAGACAATAGTAAGAGAAACGTAAGGATCCAATGGGAAAATTCATTGAAATGATCACAGGGATTCTATGAGTTAGGGCACAGAGAAAAACCAACAAGGACGCAAGATAATCCATACACAGAGGTCTTTTCTAGATGGAACAATCAAACAATCATCCAAAGACAATAACAGAGGTAGAGGACTGACAATAACGCCCTTCGCTCATCATCTATGCACAAAAAAGCAGGGCGTTGAGATCCATAGATCTATTAACGCCGAAGCGATGACCATAAATCAGGCTCCTGGCCGACTGCTCAGGTGAGGACTGATGAGATAGGGACGAAAGGAAAAAACAACCACAATCTTCACAAATCAGTACATCACAGGGCGGTCAAGAAATTCTGGGAATAGAAGGCCATGGGAGTCAATCAATTATTGATCTAGGATATGAAAAAAATCAGTCATCAACTAGAACGCTAATAAAATCAATTCACTTACCCAACTAAACATGCAAATCCAAAGCATAAATCCTACTACAATCTACCATGCAAAAATAAAGAAAGCATATCATTTCTTGATCGACCTCTGAGTTGATGTCCCGTGTGCTTTGTAAAACTCCCACTTTCCAACTGATGAGACTTCACCGGTATCTCCTAGCCAACGTTAGGGGTACTCTTCTTCCCCCTCATCCCCCCGAGCCATAAAGGGGCCACCCACACTATCCATAGATTCAACTATCTCCTAGCTCACCTTGCAAGGCCGAGCTACGACTCTTCACTGAGCTTGGTATCCCAACTCCCACAATCTAAGTCAGTCAAGTATAGATTTCTACAGCGTAACATTATGCAAAAAGAAGATATTCTTCCTCCTTCTCCTCCCTCCATTATATAGAGTTTTGAACCCATTTACCTTGCCAAAATCCCATTTAAATTAATGTTTAATAAATTAATTCCTAAAAATCTTCCCCGTACAAGTGTCACCCATCCCCTTCATTCCTCCATAAATTAATTTCTTTAATTAATTAATTACCCTTATTTCCCTCACCCACCTAGAGTCACTCCTAGGTGTCCCCAAATTCCCTTACATGTTTTAATGACTCTCCCCATTATTAATTTGCTAGTTCAGTTTAAATTAGAAAGTTCTTAAATGCTAGATACCTTACTAAGTTTGGCTTTTTGCTTTTTCCCTTATGTTTCCGTTTTCTCTTTATGTTTCCCTCTTTTCCTAGTTTCCTAATTATTTTAGATTTCCCTCTTTCCCCTTTTCATTTAGAACTCAATTTGGCAGTTGTAGAAATTAACTTTTTCCCTTTTCCCTTTTTAATTAATAAATTTTAAATTATCATAATATGATAAAACAATTATTTCCCCCATTTTTAATTTTTATCCCAACAGATTTTTATGATTCAATTAAATTGCTTACTCCCTTCTTGTTACAAGATTAATAAATATTATCATCATTATATATATATAAGGACAGAAATTTTTTTCCACCAATATAATTTAGACATAGACTTTAATTTTCGCGTTGGGTGATAATTTATTAGGGAAATTCTTTTAAAAATTTCTTATCACGTTATTCATCCTAAGGCCATCTAGGTTCATTCATTTATCATTAACAACGTGATGTTCCCTTCAGGACGCACTAGGTGCTCGAAGCGTGCCACTCGCCTCATCTATTTCCCTTGCGCGATGTGCCCTTTAGGACGTACTACGTGCTCCAAGGGTGCCACTTGCCTCTTTCCATTTTTCTTGCATGACGTGCCCTTCAGGATGCACCACGCGCTCCAAGGGTGCCACTTTCCTCTTGACTAACTTGGTAGACATCAAAAACCCCTGGAGTCAACACTCCGCCAGGTGAAATTGTGGGATACTAAGGGCCTCTAAGGAATAAGGCCCCCGCCTTATTGTGCACCCCTTAGAATCATCATGAGCGACTATAACCGTTTTCCCTCACAACATCATGGGTCCTCTCGAACTAGGTAAACGTTAACCTACAGTTCAAGCCATGATGAGAGTGCTAGTAGGATATGGCAGGGATGTTGTCCACACCTCTCCCTCAACATCTCTAGTAATCGTGCGTGACCCCTCTACTCCACATATGAGTCTATTCGACAAGCTATCGTCATCCTTCATCATCAACAAATCATGTTAGCAATATATCCATAATCATATCATCTAATCAGATGCACTAATATCACATATAAAACAATAAATCCCTAATGGTTCACTCCCCAACTCGATCGAGATTCTAAGGGATTCTATCGATGCCTCTCCATCATCGAGGTCCAAAATCCTGCACACTCAGTAAAACTAAATCAATAACACTTGTATATGTCAATGCAATAAAACAACATGTCATCAACCCATAACGCCTCATAATCAAAATCAATGTTTTAATAGCATAATAATCTGGATCACTTGCAAGCAAGTGTCCTCAAAGACACTTGTTCACTCAGTGTGCAAGAGAGGGATGTTACATACACCCCCCTCTTGGTCTAAACTTCGTCCCGAAGTTTCATAGTATAAGTGCCAAAATAATGTATATCACAATATCATAAGTATATCTATCAAACAAAAATGGAAACTGTTGGCGCATATCATATGCGTCCTCCCAGGTCACCGAGTGCAGACTATAATTGTCCCACTGGACCTTGACCTAATCTACTGTCCGACGTCATAGCTATTGAATACAATGATCCAATATGTGGATTGTCTCAACCATGAGAGCCCCCTCATCCGATACCTACAAAGAACTCATGTCAATAACATGTGTAGGATCACTAATATAATGTCTCAAAATAGATACGTGAAAAATGTCGTGCATACTCCTCAAAGAATTAGGCAAGTCTAGTTGATATTCCATGAGCCCCTTTATCTCCACAATCTCGAAGGGTCCAACGAACCTAGGAGAGATTTTATCTCCCTTTCCAAAATTGATTGAACTCTTATGCGGTTTAACCCACAAGAAGAATCGATCACCAACCTCATAACTATGATCAACATGGTGCACATCGACATAACTCTTTTGACGATACTACACTTCTTTAATCCTTTGTCTTATTGTTTGCATTTGCTCTTCCATTTCTTGGATCACTTCTGGTCCCACGAGAACCCTATCCTCAAGTTGATCCCAACTCAAAGGCATCCGACACAGTCTCCCGTAAAGAAACTCGAAAGGCACCATCTTATTGGTGATTTGGTAACTTTTGTCATAAGAGAACTCCACCAGTGGTAAGAATTCTTCCCAATTCTTTTGTTGGTCCATCACGTACATGCGCAACATGTCAACCAAGGTCTGGTTCATTCATTCGGTCTTCCCGTCAGTTTCCAGGTGATATGCCATACTGAAGTTAAGTTGGGTTCCCAAGGCCTCTTGGAAACTCATCCAAAATCGTCTAGTAAACATTGATCCTCGATCGGATATAATCCTCTTAGGCACTCCATACAGCCTCACAATATTGCTGATGAAAACTCTAGCTATGTCAGGTGTCTGGTATGTTGTTTGCATAGGAATAAAGTGAGCACTCTTCGTTAGAGTGTCTACTACTACAAAAATCGAGTCGTGTCTCCTTGCCGTTAGTGGCAATCCAACAATAAAATCCATCGAAATGACCTCCCATTTCAATTCCAAAATAACATGTGGTTGTAGTAATCCTGCTTAGTGTCTATGTTCAGCCTTTACCTACTGACATTCTAGACATCTGGCCACATAGTTTACTATGTTTTCCTTCATTCCCTTCCAGAAGAATAAGGGTTTAAGGTCTTCCCTCATCTTCGTGACTCTCGAGCAAGCCATGTAAACTTCTCTATGAGACTTGCTTAGGATCAATCTTGTCAACTCATCATTCGGTGGTATGTAAATCTGAATTTTAAACCTCAATAAACCATCATCATAAAATGAAAATCCTTCAAATCTTGGTATCATCATTGTGTTTTGTTCGATAAATCCCTCGACCTCTTTGTACCAGTTGTTAGCATCAGAAGTCACTCCTGGATTGCGACAGGAGTAGAGCCCAATGCCCATCAATTTTATGTCATGATAAGTTTAATGGATGATCAAATGGTTAGGGACCCAGGACATAATCACTCTAACTCAGGGACCAGGTCTAGTATGTAAAGAACAAAGGAAGTCTTGATCTAACTTTAGTTAGTGAGTTGATGTAAAATGAGTAGGTGGAAGACTTGGTGAGAGGAGTGAGCAAAACTACCTTAGGAAACAAGCCTTTCAACAATTTGTAGAAGAAAAACTCTAAATGCAAGATCCTCTTGGTTCAGAGTTTCGGGTAACTGAAGGGGTGACTTGACTGGATCCTCCAATTCCAAGTCATTCAGTGTTGAGAAAATTACAAGACTGATTAGAGACAACGCAACTGTTATAGTGATCCAACCTACATCATCCTATAACAACTACAACTCGACTGGATCCTCCAATTCCGAGTTGTTCTAATATAGTATGAACAAAGACATGAAAGGAATTGACATTCATAAGGAAAGAAGTCTCAAGAGTCAATGCATAACCAGATTAACCAATGCTTCATTAAAGATTTTACAATCGAGAGCCTTACTCAACCATTGATGCTTGAAAAATATCAAAACTAAGTACATATACTCCAAAACATTTGCCCAACAAAGGCGTCTTAGGTTTTCAGGATGGGTCATCTCTTCAATCAAATCTGGCCTATACTCCTCTGTCATACGCCATCTTAACTCTGCATGGATCATGCTAAGGGGTAGTTGAACCCTTAAATGCTAAATTAGTGTGCACAGACTTCTCTGGCGATTCGAGGAATCGGCATGGCTTCCGTGGAAAAAAATAGTACAGAGGACTATCACGGATGAAATTTCTACCGGGACCTCCATACCTTGCAATTAATGAGTGAGGCAAGGTTTCAACCACCCTCTCTCTTCTTTATTCATTCCAAGAAGGTATTAGGATTGAGATCAAGTCGAACTGGCACCTGGAGGACACAGTGCCTCCCTTTTGAAGCTCAAATTGACACCTATGGCCCCCTTTGTACAACTGTTTCTATTTCCCCAAGTGACCACAGGCTGTGACCCTGCGCTTATCCTCTGGGCGCTTTTGGTGTTTCAGGGTTCGAGGTTTCGAGATGTGAATTGACAAAAAACCCCTCACCTTTTGAACTCTCGAATACCGAAATGCCGACGTGACTAGATCTTGTGCCACACGTCCTTTGGATAGGATGGCTGAGATGACGTCGGCGGTTTCATTATGAAAATTGAAAGGCCCCACCCGTGACTCAGATCTTGTGCCGCATGTCCTTCTGATGAATGGTCCCGATCCTTTCGAGATTTCTTGTACCGGGGTTCACGATGCGCTCCTTCCTCAAATTCTCGATTGACCAAACTACGAAAGCACAAATGTGCACCCCGTGCCCTTCAGATGAATGACTGAGATGACTTTGTCATTAAAAGGGGGGCTACCTCCATTCCCAACCTCACTTGACGTGACCTGGCGCTAGGACCGTGGGCTCATCTTCAAAGGTGCCTTTGGCATTTCACATTTCAGCAATTTCAGCTACAGTGGAGGGGAGATCCCTTGTCTCCCGAAATACCGATTCTCGTAATGTCGATTGGATGCCACCTGCCCCAACTGGATCGGACGGCCCAGACTTTGTCTTGAAATATAGGTGTTATCTCTTGTGCTATATCTTGGGCAACTTGGTAGCCTCGAAATCCTGATGACCATCGATTCTGCCCTATAGATGGATCTCGACCGCTAATGACAAAACCTGGCCCGCTCACTTGACTTGTAGCCCGAAATGAGATTTTTCTGTGCTGTGCTTGGGCGCTCCTCGTGCAACCTGTAGACCTGGGTACTCTTGTGCCCAAGACAAAAAATGTCGCTAACATTAGGCTCCATGGGGGATAGAGTCATCCCTGTGATGTTCTAAGGACTCATTTTGCAGCTTCAGTGCCTTGTTGTTGGGCTATGGAGTCATTATTTGAATATTAAAGACAAAAAGGAAAAAAAATATTTACAATTGCAAAAGAGCCATGTGCGTCTCAAGAGAAAAATATTTTTAGGAAATGCCCATTCACAGGGCCATTGAAAACTTGTTGATCTTTCAAATCTCGCATCCTGTAGGTATTATTTGAAAATACTTCGAAGATCCTGAAAGGCCCGATTCACAGGGCCTCAAATTTGTCGTTCTTGCCCTTATCCTGCTTAGGAGCATCCCATTTCAGTACCAGGTCTCCGATCTGGAAATCCTCTTTCTTGGCCTTCTTATCAAAAACCTGCTTGATCCTCTGCTGATGGTCTTGAATTCTGCTCATTACCTGCTCTCTAGCCTGCTAGACCTCCACTAGTTGATGAATTCTCCTGATCATATCATTAGCCTCTTCTTGATGATCCTAAAGGAATTTTTCTACAGGAATGGTTAACTGAGAAGGGAAAACAACCTCTGCTCCATAGACTAATTGGAACGGGGAGATGCCTATAGATCTCTTCATGGTCACTCGATCGGTCCATAGAGAAAATTTCAACTTTGAATGCCAGGCCTTTTTGTCGTCCTCCAATATTTTTTTGATGATCCTTATCATGATTTTGTTGGAGGACTCTACTAGACCATTTCCCCGGGGATAGTATGAGGTGGAGTGAATGAGTTTGATCCCGAATTTCTCACAGAACTTGGCTAACGACTCATCCCTGAAAGAGGCTGCGTTATCAGTAACAATATTTCTTGGGCAACCAAATTATGTGATGAGGTCTTCCAGGAATCCAATTATTACCTTGTGGGAAGCACTCCTGGTGGGGATAGCTTCAATCCACTTAGTAAAGAAATATATAGCAGTCAGGATCCATTTGTGCTACCCACTGGAGGCAGGGTGGATTTCTCCAATAAAATATAGGCCCCATTGCTAGAAAGGTCCTGAAACAACCACAGGCTTTAAAGGAAAATACTTGAGTTGTTGTTTTCCTACAAATATTTGACATTTGATACAGGCTCTGACCTTCCTCCAGACGTCAGTGAATATGGTGGGCCAGTAGTATCCATCCCTGAGGATTTTGTAGGCTGTGGCTTTCTAGAAATGATTCCCTCCACATTGGCTATCGTGAAATTCAACCATGATCCTATCAACCTCGTGTGGATTCATACATTTCAAAATCACCCCCAGGGGATCTTTCCAATATAAAACTTGATCGACAAGGCAGTATCTGATTGCTTTGAGCTTCATATCTCTTGCCTCATTTCTTTGCAGGCCATCTGGAGGCCGAAACTCTTGCAGAAAATATATGACATCCTTATACCAGGGACATCGAGCCAACGTGGTTTCTTCTTGAGGGTCTATATTAGACAACTGATCTTTCTGATTTTCTGAGCATTCATTGATGAAATCTATCCCCAAATCTTTGCAATTTGCTTCAGCCAAAAACTTAGCTAAACCTTGACCTTTGATTAATTTGGTAGGCCTTATTTCTAAGTCAAACTCAAGGATCTTGGCCATCCACTTACTCCTCCTTCCGTCTATGTCAGGCTAAATAAGAATGTCTTTAACAATGGCCGAGGGGACATAGGTAATGATTTTTGACTGTAGGACATAGGTTCTAAAATATTTGAGAGCCTTTACCAGGGCATAGGCCTGCTTCTCCATAATGTCTTACCTGAATTCGACATCCATTAGATCTCTGCTAAAATAGGCAATAGGCTACTCTAGGCCGGCCTCGTTTGTCTGTAATAAAACAAAAACCATTGTGTCAGGTGAGGAAAAGGAGAAAATAAGGAAATCCTTTGAGTAATCGGGACTGATAAGCACAGGAGCTTCAGTCAAGGCCTTATTTCTCTACTCGAAGGAACTTCATGATTCAAAATTCCACCTCACTTCATTTCCTTTCCTCAACATGGTTTTTATAAGTCTCACCCCTTCGACAAAGTTAGAAACAAATATCCTTAGAAAATTAATCTTACCAAGGAAATATTGAACCTCCTTCCTGGATCTTGGGATTGATAAGGCTTGTATTGCTTCAACTCTGCTAGGATCGATCTTGACTCCTTCTGCTGATACTATGTGGCCCAGTAATTTTCCCTCCTTCATGGCGAACACAGATTTCTTGGGATTCAATGAAATGCCAAAACTCCTGCATTTCAGGAAAACCTTCTTGAGGTGACAACAATGTTCTTTATCAGATTTTGAAAAGACAGTTATGTCATCCAGATAGATGACCAAAAACTTTTCCTTTTCCCCAATGAAAGCTATGTCCATGGAACACTGAAACCTTGCCCCTGCATTCATCAATCCAAAAGGCATTTTAGCATAGATGAAGGTGCCCCATGGAGTGGTAAATGCAATATTTTCCCTGTCCTTAGGTAGAATAGATATTTGATTGTAGCCAGAGAAGCCATTGATCATGGAAATCTTGGACGCTCCTATTACCTTCTGCAATATATGTTCTATTTTTGGTAAGGGGTAATTGTCCTTTTGTGAGCTCCTGTTCAGGTTTCTAAAATCTACACAGAGTCTGATTTCTCCATTCTTCTTACTTACTTGGACCAAGTTGGCCACCCACTCTGAATATCTTAGTGGCACGATGATCTGGGCCTGTAGCAGCTTCTTCACTTCCCTCTCCATGATAGGCAAAAACATAGGATTGATCTATCTTAGCTTCTGCCTAAATGGCTTTGCCTCCCTTTTCAATGAGATTTTATGCTCAATGAAAGAAGTGTCATATGTTTTTAGATCTTCATAGGTCTAGGCAAAAACATCAGCAAATTCCCTCAATAGTTCAGCGTATTCGGCCCTCTGCTCCTTTGTTAGATTTCTGGACAATTTGACAAACTTGGGTTCATTCTCAGTGCCAATGTTGCACTGAGTTGTATCAACGTCATCCTATGAGATTTCCCCTTTTAATGCCACATCATTTCTATAAAAAATCCTTTCCAAAGGAACCAATCCCCTTGGAATATGATTGTTGGGCAGCTGCATAATGTTACGCTCTGCAATCTTATTCAGAAAATTATCCCCATCAAGCTTTTCTTCAGAGACTGAGTCTTGGTCAATATGCATCTCTGAAAATTCTTTGACAGTCTCTAAGAATATTTTGATCTCAAGATCATCCTCGAACACCTTCCAATGTTTGACATTGTCAGGTATGGAGGGCCTGTATTTTACTTCCACATTGTATCTGAATTTGGGTGGCAAGGGCACTTTGAAATTACTTGTTGATGTAGCCAAGGAATCTGCCACTGTATTCTTCTCTCTTGGGACAAAAGAAATGTTAAATGCTAAGAAGAAACTGTCAATTAAGTCCCATACCTCGTTTCTGTAACTCCTGAGTCGAGGATGCTTATAATGATAAGCGTTTTTGATCTACTGTACTACCAATTCTGCATCTCCAAACACTTCTACCTCCTGAATTCTCATTTCCTTTGTAGCTCTTAATCGTAGAATAAGAGCTTCATATTCTGCCACATTGTTGGTAGCTTCAAATTCTAGCTTGTATGACAGAGATATGGTTTCCTGAGCGGGTGACACAAAAAATACCCTAGCACCAGCGCCTTCCCTGGAAAAGGCTCCATCGAAAAACATTTTCTAGACGGGGGTGATGGAGGGAGGAAATTCATGAGAAGTGGTGGGCTAATTTCTGATTTTTAGAGGAGGCTTGGGAGCATTAGTGAGTTGTATTAAACTGAAACCTAAATCAGTGTCCAGGGAAAAAATGGGATGGTTGGTAGGATTGGCTTCATCACTGATTATATAGGCCAGCTAGGCATCTCTATATAATCTCCTATGTTCCCCTCTAAATACTGGAATAATAGCATAGGTTAGGTCCATCTGCAGAGTTCCCCCTAGTCATTTTATCCAAGATCTTGATAACAACATACCAAACTTGGGGGGAACATCAGCCACTACAACATCCATGACCACACTTTTCATGGGAAATTGAAACAAGGTCACGACCAGGTCTTTGATGACTCCTAGACATTGGAATTTCCTAGATTCAAAGGAATAGAGGTCATGATAGGGTCTAGTGACTTCTAGCCCTAATTCTTCCATGACAATTTTGGGCATGAGGTTGTGGGAAGCCCTTGAATCCATCAAACAGTTGTGCATCACCATGTCATGTATATTCAAGGACGTGTAGAAGGGAGGGGATGAACCATTCTTGTCTTCTACCATAGGACCTAGAATAACTGTAGGCTTTTCATCTTGCAAATTGATGGAGTCTGTGGGAAAGCATGAGGCTTTAGACTGTAATAGCTCAAAGAAGCATTTTTTGAAATCTTCCTGTTTAATCAATTCGGTGAGGGGCACAGGGATTCTAATTTTTTGAATTTCATTCTCAAAGTTGAAAGAAGATGTAAGCTTTGGGATTTCCCTCACTTCAGGAACATGACTCTGGACCATTGGAGGGAGGGGTTGAGCCTTCCTACCTTTGTTGCTGTCACCTGCTTCACTAGCAGGTTTCTCTGTTCTAGGGAAATGTTCATGAACATCAGGTGCTGCTATCTTTTTCTTGGACCTCAGGTTATACCTGCCTTGTCTGCTACTAGCCTTGTCTCCCTTGCTAAGTTCATTTAGTTGACTATCCATGAAAGATTCCTAGTATGCTGATTGAGTGAGAGGAGGAAAAGGAGGAGCATCTCTGAAGCAGTGGATTTTAGGATCAAGCCCATCTGTTTCACCTTCTTCCTCCTTGGCCACAAAATTGTTTTGAAAAGGGGCCTGAATTTTCCGGTCTTCTCTAACTCTTCCCCTCTGGTCTCTTTGCATAGTCGGGGGAGAAATATTGTTTGGCCTCCTGAATCCTCCTTTGTTTTCATCATTTTGAGGAACTTTGTATGCTTGCCTCCCCTCCACCTTCATTCTCTCCATCTCTGCAGACAGAGACTTCACCATCTTGGTCAGTTCATCCACTTGAGGGTGAGGCACCGAGGGGCCAGAAGTTGAGGCTTCAGATCTTACCTTTCTCCTATCTATATCAGTCTTGTTTCTCATCCTATCAGTTGCTAATATGTTAGATTCCACCTCTATGGCCGCATCTTGCATCTGAGCTAGGGAGGTAGCTCTTCTTTCTCTCAATAGAAGACAAAAGTCAGGGTTGAATGCACTAGCATAAGAAATTTTGGCAGAGGCTTCTGAGGGCTTTATCTCTGCAAGAATCTTATTATACATCTTATTGAATCTTTTGGAGAAGTCAGAGATAGAATCTCCTTCCATCTTCTTCAAAGACCTGAACTCTCTCGTGTAATACATGAAATCCTTCTTATCTCCCCACTGCCTCAGGAAAGCACCATCTAGAGCTTCAATTCTAGCAATATATCTGGGGGCCAATCCCCTAAACCATTTCCTCACCTCACCATCCAGGCTCTGGAAAAAGACTCTCATCCAGACATCTTCATTTTCAATGTTCAGGTTGTCTACATAACTGTAGAAAGCATCCAGGTGCTCTTTTGTGGTTATGTCCCCTTCGCTAGTGAACTTGGGCATATACTTCAGGTAATCTCCAGTAGGGAGAGGATTCATAGGATGGGGTAGGATTAAGGGAGAATATCTGGCAGCGACTATGGAATCCATCCTATTTAGAGGGGAATTAGCACCAGCCATAGGAATATTA
>WSFP011487888.1:0-15245 GCA_009831015.1 Picea engelmannii
ACATCAAAACTTGGATCTCTCGAATGGTGATTTCCTCTGATTTAAAGAGGAAATCCCTTCGATACAATCATTACAAAGCATATCTGAATCCTATCCTAAATTGGATCTTCTTTCTAAATCTGCATAGGATGTCCTATTCTCACGCAACCGAATGCTAATACAGGAGTTGAACGAGGTATTGTTGTTATGGCTGGTGTAACAGCTTCTTCTCATCGTTGCTGATGTTGTTTCAGCATCGCAATTCATGGGCTGTTTCAGCCACGTGAATTGCGCTCTTGACTGTGTTGGCCTTGACTGCTAACTGTAACGGCTTGTGTTTCAGCATCGTTGGTTCTGGAGGTCTCCTCTGTGTTTCAGCATCTGCAATTTTGAACTGTGTGACAGCTCCGAGTTTCAGCATCTACATCCTCGAACTGTGTAGCAGCTCCGTGTTTCGGCATATGCGACCTTGGACTGTGTAGCAGCTCCGTGTTTCGACATCAGTTCAGCAACAGCGATCTTGGACAGTTCTGTGTTTCAGCACGGCCTCAAATGCTAATCTGTAGTTATGGACACTTATGCACTTCTAATCAATGGTTAAGTACAAAAGTAATGTAAAATATTATGCAAAATAGATTAAGCATATAGTAATGAGAAAGGACATTGTATACCTTGGAATGATCAGATGAAGTGATATTATGAGTCTAAATACAAGTGATGAAGGGTATAATAATGGAAAAAAGTATGGGCAAAAAGGTACAATATGTGGTCCTAACAGATGTTATTGATGTCAACCCTAGAAGAAGTCTAAGAGATGAGTGTATTTGGAGAAGTCTCCAAAGTGGTCCCCTTATGGCATATCTATAAGCATGGCCCTCACACGAAGATGTTTTTAAGAAGTCTACAAGAAGCCCTGGAAATATGGTTAAGTGGTTAAGAAACCCCAGAGATATGGTCATGAAGCCCAAAGTTTCTTGGAGAAAAAGAGCGTGAAGAACATTGTAAATGCATGCACAACCCTCATAGATGGATAGTCCTCGTCGTGATGTTTGTGTGTTCATCTCGATGCACAATGTCTCTCATTTGATGTGTATGTCTTTGTATCCTCGTTTTTTTTATTGTTGAATCATTATTTATTACATTCACCACGAAATCATCATGGTCACTTTAACAACTATGGTTGTCTCCATCAATCCATATCAAGTTCTTCCACGTGTGGAAATGAAACAAAGATGCTTGTTTTAGTGTTTCACTTTACCATGGAAATATCAATGTGATCAAGCATTCCCTATCAAGGTATGTTATTCCAACTTACTTCTTGTGCTTGGCACAACTCTCTTTTATGGAGGAATAGCCAACATGACTTCTTGTGCTTGGCACAACTCTCTTTTGTGAAGGAATAGCCAACATGACAAAAGAGAAAAGGTTTGAGAATGCAAGTGATATTTTCTAGTTTTCTTTAATAAATTATGCATCCAAACGAGTCTTGTCTTATCTAAATATTCACTCATGGGGGACTCACCATGGTGTCATATTGCTATATGATGTGCATTTCTGAAATCAATTCATCGTCTTATGATAGCTTCATTATTTCTCATGTTACCCTTGGCATTTCAACGGTCTATGGAATATAGTGAAGAAGTTATATCTACATTAAAACTGTCTATAGTCAACAACATCATCATGTCGGTAGCTTCTGCTGCATATTTTTTCTTCCTATTGTTGTATCTTAGATTATGGGAAAACCCATGGACTTGGATTGTCATATTTTGGAGACTGTTACCCTACTTGCCATTGTACTAATAATAGCATATATGTTATAGGTTTGGTCTTGTCACCATTATCATGTGGATGATACCACATTGCAATGCATATTGTATCCTATAAACTTATTTCCTTGAGTAAAAATATACATATATGGACTCAACTCATTCATCTTACTCGGGGGTCAAGATAGTTGTATGTTTATTTTTTGCTATAGTATTTAAATAAAATATCTACTCTCCTCTTAATTATATCACGTGATTCTTGTACAGGATGAAACCTCAAATTACATGGAGGTGCTGGTAACGGGTTGCAAACGCCTCTCAGAAAGGTTACAAGGATTTGCTGGAAGGGATTATCAATATCTTAATCAAATGATTTTCTATATGGGTTTCTAGATTTCTGATACTATTTAATACATTGTATGCAGGCCGCCATCATCATCATCAAGCTGTAAACACTTTAATCCTGGAAAAAAGTGTTGCGGCACAAACAAAAACAAAGTCTTGTTTGTGACACAAACAATTCCCATGCCTGCCAAACAGGGAAGTTCTACCCATCCAAATATCTCATTAACATTTCTCAGCCCACTGCTCATTTCAATATATGCATAAGTGCTAAATTTAAAATGCAATTATCATTTAGCTTGTGACATTGAATTTGTTTAATAATTTCTTGCAAATTTGTGTTCTACAATTCCAGAAAGTGATAAAGTCACAGAAGCTTGGAGTATGGTTTGGGCAAATGGGCATCATTTTCATGCTTGCGTAATTAGGAATCTCGTCCTTCATACTCAGAAGGACTGAGTATTAAGCAATCCAAACTATTTGTCAGAATATGTACCAAACAAAGTTGTAGTTTGTTCTGGCTCCATCAAACCCATGATGTTCACCATTTCGGGGAAAAGCAAAGATGATGTGATATTCTTTGCTCTATTGTGCTTGTTTGGGGATCAAACAATGCCTCGGCCCTCCAATGTGTTGAGCTTTCCTATGGTCTCCATCGATACAAAATGTTTGAATTCCACCTAAAGTTGTTCTAATTCACGGCTGAGAACGCCTAAAGGTATCGACTGATAACGCGTGCCCCTAATATTATACTGAGAATGAGTGCCTTTAATATAAAATGTTTGTGGTAATCCGTCTGGTAATATGAAACGTTTGACTGCATTAGATTGATAAATGGAACGTGGCAATTACACATCCTTACAGTTATTTTTTAATGTGATTAGGTAAATGTTATTTTTTAATGTGATTAGGTAAATGAACAATAAATCTGATCCATTGATTTTGGAGGACCACTAAGAATATGCTATGTCTTCAATGCATAGCCATGAGATTAGGGTTTAAGGTTAAATAAGGTTAAAAGATCATTAATTGTGCCCATTGTCAATAGGTGTACAGTTATTTTTTAATGTGATTAGGTAAATGTTAAAAAGTAAACATGTTAATGGATGCCTTGATAAATGCAAGAAAGTTATGAACAATAAATCTGATCCATTGATTTTGGAGGACGACTAAGAATATGCCAGCATCTTCAATGCATAGCCATCAGATTAGGGTTTAAGGTTAAATAAGGTTAAAAGATCATTTATTGTGCCCTTTTGGCGTAATTATAGAGGGATAGATATATATATCTAAAATAGAAAATGAAAGGAAAAGCTTCAAGGTCTTAGAAAATCAGTTTTTCATGTTTTTAAAATTTTGATCCCTTTCTATACTTGATAGATCTGAATTTAAGATGGATGAATCTATATTAAGTTGGTTTATAAGTTGTCACTTATATATAACGTAATATTTACTTAACAACATCTCCCTCATACTCACTATTTTGGGTACAACAATCAACTCTAGTTTTCCAATGATTACAAGAATTGATTTATTCGTAGGTTGAAATTATGAATGGAGTGGTCTGAAAAACCATGATTTGATTTATTCGTAGGTTGAAATTATGAATGGAGTGGTCTGAAAAACCATGATTTGATTTATTCGTAGGTTGAAATTTTAGTAGTGGTCTGAAAAACCATGATCAGGATGGTGACCATTATCTACCCCTTCATAAACGCTATGATAGAGCGGTTTTGGATATTGATCGTTCCAACGCTTCATAGAATCATTCTCTTTTGCAAAAATTGTACTTATTGAATATTTGTGTGGAGGATAATTTTCTCTATTTTTTTTTGGGCTCTCCCACAAAACAATGCGAATGATAACAATCCAGTTGCTGCCCCACAATGCGAATGATAATACTCGACGTTCATTTTCTCTTAAATGTGTGAAAGCTTTCGAGTGTACAAATACCCACTTTAATCATGGTAACTTCAAGAACAACTATATATATGTACTTATAAATCACCATAAGTTTAACATAATGAATCTTTTTAACAACCTACCATATAAGTTTATCAGAATGAATCTTTTTAACAACCTGCAATGATCAACATTTAGTCCAAATGGTTTGATACAATAATGGAGAGTGGGGAGTTTTTCATCATTAAATAAGAAGGTTAAATTAACCTAAATACTTTTTATGGAATTATGAAATTAATTTGGGCGTAGTGATTACATCTAAAAAAATATTTAATAATATTTAACTCATTTAAAAAAAGTCTATTAAAATAAAATAAAAATATAGCTAATTATAATAATAAAAACTAAAAAATAATAATAATAATAATAATATAAATTAGCATAAATTTATTAAAGAATCAAATAACTAAGTTTTTGTTTTTTGGAATGCTTTTGGTGCTTATTAAATCCAAAATTAAGATGGATCTATGTTAGCATTAAATGATCTAGTGACATGTGCTCACATAAGTGGATCAAAACTCATCCACCCCCATGACATGTTTATTAGATGATGTCTTGACCTATGCTCACACAAGTGAATCAAAACCTACACTATATCCTTCAATTTTTTGGACCTCCCTTGTATGATGTGGCTAGTGATTATATTAAATATTCTTGGTGGTGACTTTGAGAAGATTATTATTTGGCATTGGTAATGTACCAACAAACCTATTCTTCACTTAAGTGTATGAGGGTGGGTCAAATTTCTTTCCATGTTTATCATCTATAAAAAGATAGGTTCTCATTAAAAAAAAACACTTTGCATCTTCTATGCTCATACTACCTTAGGACAACAAAAAAATATCCTACACATATCTATGGTGAGAATGCATGCATTAAAGTATTTAGGCCTTTGAGTACCTCTTCTTATGCTCCAAATAGATGATTATAGAGTGCTCAACCTAGCCTTCATGTCTCATTTGATAAATTAGTGAATCCATAAGAGTGTTCATTTGCCTTTCCCTTGGTATTTTCTCCTATTTTTTTTCTCTTTTTATTTCATGGTTGATCATCTTTGACCACATCTACCCTCCATTTCAGGCATCATCCAATTAATTTGATTATTTTTGGGTTTCACCCACTTGCATTTGGGTCTTAATTGTGTCTTGGGTCATTAGATTCCCTTTTGAGACCACTAGTGCCTCCCATCCTTGGTGAGCATGCCTATTGGATTGGTCAAAATGGCAAGCCTTGCTCCTTATTTGTGTTCTCTTAGTACCCTGCATTCTACACCTTGATCATATCATTTTGTGAGTCACTTTTTGTTCATGGATTCGTTGTCTTCTCACAAACTTTTGGAATAATAGACTTTATTCTCCTATTACGTTCCCACAAAACACCTCCCAAGCCTTGTTGATTGAGGTAGATACACCGGTTAGACAAAAAAGGGGTGACTAAGTTTTGTTGATTTGCAAGTCAATGGTTTTACTCCTTGTAACAACTCTTAGGTAAAAACTTAGGTATCTTCTTTCTATTTTTAGCCTAATTTTTATCAGTTTGATAAGAAATAAAAATTTTAACCTAATTTTTATAGTTTGATAAGAAATAACAAGTTTAGGGGATGTTCATGAGAATGAGCAAGCTCTGTTAAGCATCCACTATGGATAATTTTCACCTTACCCACTCTATATCATCGACTCCTTCCTATATCTCAATTAGATCCAACGATGCTTTGGGTACTTATCATCTGCATTATTCAATTGTACTCTAAAATGGTTCACACAATATCAAAGGATGGTGCCTCATTCTAATACATTGGTGATTATCCACTTATATGGATAAGTTTCACCTTACCCACGTTGCATCATTGTCTCCTTCCTATATCTCAATTAGATGTAGATCCAACAATGCTTTGGGTACTTATCACCTGCATTATTCAATTGTACTCTAAAATGGTTCACACAATATTAAAGGATGGTGCCTCATTCTAATACATTGGTGATGCCTTCATATTGTTGGTCAATTCCATAGTTAAGAAAACCTAGACCTCATCGAGTAGTTGATTCAAGATCACAAAGCTTCAACTCTCATCGAGTGGTCGAAAAAGAAAATCTAGTTTTTTTGTTAAACGTCTCGTGGTAGGAAATATCATGGGTGCATGGTGGAGCCACAAAATTTGTGAATATTGGATCCATTAAGAATAGGATCCCAATTTCAAACACTATATGATTTTGTGGTAAGATTTTTTCATGGATTTAATTTCCAACTAAAAAGAAACAAAGATTTTTTTTTCTCATAAAAAACCTTTCACTACTATAATACATGGCTCTAGCATCACAACTTTACATTTATTGTCCCTTGACCAATTTTTGAGGATCCTTGGTCATGTTTGACCTTTTTTGGGACTTCGACGGGTTGTCGAAGGCGGAGCGCAAGTTGAAGCGGAGATCGCGGGATCTTAGCCCCTTGTTTAGGGATTTTTGGGTTTTGGGCTTATGTAACGGATATGGAGATGTGGCCCATGGGTTTACCCATGTTTAAGCCCATTTTGTAATGTACAAACAGAAAGGTAGGCAATGTAAGTAAAAAGCGTATGTGATGTTAAGTGCAAAAGAGAAAGTGTGTGATACCAAGTGCTAAGTGAAAGTGATAGTTGTACATTCTTTGTGCATGTTGTGTGAGACTTGCAAGGCTAAGTACGAGTGACTGTAAGAGATTGAGCATAAGCTTTGTGTTGTAACCTAGCTTAGGGAAGGAGGACCTGGCGAGGTGCACGCAGATCTCATGTCCTATGTGGAGTAGGATCTTGTGGCTCTGTGCATGTAGAAGATTGACAAAAGATAATAAAAGAGAAGAAGAGTTGGTAGACATAGCCCCAGGGTAGGGGTGAACCACGTATATCCTGTGTTGTTATGCTTTGTGTGATGTATTGATGTGTTTATGTGTTTACTTTCTTAGTGCTTGGCATAGAGAAATGATAGATAGATTTGTTGATGTTTTTTTCTTAATAATATGAATGAGTGCTAGAACTAACCTATGTGAATGCGCTTAGTGCTCATCTATACTAGATCTGGGTGAATACTGCGATGCTCTTTGATTAGGGTTTTAATTGAGAAGTAGATACTGGTTAAATATTGATGAATTGTAACTGCTACGTGCTTTGATAGTATCTTGTAATCACGTATCTGTGTCCCAGCTAAGGTTGCAGACACTGGAGTCCTGCAACCACCCTTGCCTTTACCTCGGGTGAGACTTCATCTGCTTCGCAGGTGTTTCCGAAAGGGCCGGTAGTTAGGGTTTTGTTGGTGTGCTTTTGATTGTTGAACCCTGGGTATGCCCCTGTGCCAACAAATGGTTCCGTTGTCGGGACCTGAAACTGTGATTGTTGGGAACTGAACTAAAGAAAAAGAGAAGCTTTGTGCGTAGATATGTTGTTGAAGTGCGTAGTATTCTACCTGAAACTGTGATTGTTGGGAACTGAAGAAAAGAGAAAGCTTTGTGCGTAGATCTGTTTCCCTAGTACGCAGTATTCTACTTAACCTGTAAATCTATGTGCTAATAAGAGACGTCATATCTGAAGAAAATAGGTAATATATTGAAGCTTTGTGCTCTGATAAAGGTAATAAAAATGAATTTTTTTTATTGAAAAAGTAAGATAAGTGGAAACTTTTATTTCAAAAGTATGAATCTAGTTATGTTTGATAAAAAAATTCCTAGCCTGAAAACTAGGGCACAACTAGAAGAAAAAAGATTTGATATGAGTAGATCTGATAGAAATGATGAACGATATGTTATTCCTATGCATAAAAAGAATGTTTGGACTAACAAATGGATGCAGGATCCTAGAAAGAATTTTTTGCAGGTTAGTTACTGTGACCCTAGTGCACAGTACAAGAAAGGTTGGGGATCGTTCAAAAGAAGAGAGGAGTAACTCTTTGCTATAGTTGCAGAAGACTGGGACATCTTGCTAAGAAATGCCCTGGTAGAATACCTAGTTGTCTTTGTTGTAAAGCTATGGACCATGAAGTTTTGGATTGCCCTAGAATGATTGCTAAGGTCCAAAGAATGAATATGAGACAAGAAAACCCTGAGGAAGATCAAGAAACTAAGACCATGGCAGAACCCCAGAAACAATCAGAGAATGTATTGCTACAAATGAAAGAAACCATGAATGCTCACAGAAATATCAACTTACCAGAGATCTTCAAAGAAAAAAGAGTGCATAGAAACAAGAATAGGAGACTTCGACATTGACTGTGTTTTGGATGAAGAAACACAAGTGAATATCATGACAGAAAGAACTTGGGAAATTTTAGGAAAGCCTGTTATGATTCCTTCATTGGGAGGAATAAGATTATTCAGAGGAAAGATGATAAACATATGTGGAAGACTTACCCAGATGTCAATGAGTGATCATGGAACTTCGACAAAAGAAGATTTTGAGGTTGTTAAATTTATTGAGAGCAACGCCCCATTTGCTATGTTACTAGGAAAAACCTAGAATGAGAAGGATCAGGCCAGAAGAAAAGAAGATGAAGTCTTAGAACAGAAGAACCAAGAATTAAAAGATTTCATGACTAGGAGGATAGAGCACTTGATTGAAGAACAGGAGAACATATCGAAGCTATTTATAACTATAAACTTGGATGTCGAAGTTGAAAGAACATAAGAAGACTCATAGAAGAGTGGAGCACCTACCCCAGACAGAGAAGAAGTATAGCCCTTAAACCCTATGAAAGAATCTCAACAGTGTGAAGTTACTATGCCAAATGGAGATAAGAATTAGAATGGAAATAGGAATACCGAGATGAAGATCACAAGGAAGAAGGATAGAAATCTCAATAAGAAGAGAGAAAAGTTGCAGAATATTCCAGAGGGGACTTCGCAGAAGGAAGATTTGCAAAACTAGAACTTCGTCAGGATATCAGAACAACGCAACATGGCACTTCGCCATGGTGAAGAAATATAACCGTTGGAGGCATTATGACCGTTAGACCGACGACCCCAAACAATTAGAACAACAGTTACGACCGGAAATCTAGTCTTCAGACCGTTGGGACCACGCCGCAACGGACCGAACCGCATTGATGAAGACCTCTTGTCCATTGGAGAAGACCCATTACATCGTTGTCTACTTATTCCGTCAATTGTTGCACCGAGAACACTTTTGTGAATTGTATCCAAGCCAACTCATTGATACCGCGTTGTTTTTACTAAGATCGACACATGTTTTATTGCTTTGAGCACCCATTCATCAAACTAAGTTATCTGATCTTGAACGTGTATGTCGGACGAACTCAACGCAGCTGAAAAGGGTGTCGAAGAAGTTTTAATTGATCTAATGGTCGAGAAAGTAATGCCCACAGGTATTCAAGCCTCGTCAACGAGAGGAGTGAAAGCCTCCTCGTCGACTGCTCAGGGATCCGGACCATCCCGAGCTGCAGCAAAGAAGAGAACCAAGCATCGATATGACTTGGCGAACGCGAAGTTAATCCCGACTATCCTGCCCAACTACATCCCACCATTGGTTGGCGCAGTGAGTCGTGACAGTGTCCCGAGGGATTTCGATTACACCCTAGTTACTGTGTACCTCCCGAAGGGGATACGTGTAGTTAGAACGCAACAGGATAAGATCACGACATTAAAATTCAGCGACTTCAACCTAGGAGACTGCAAGAATCAAAGTATGCTCGCCCCTCACAGATACTTGACTAGGACAAAGGGGAAGAACTCGAGGATAATCCCCCAACCATGGACTATGAACCTCGCGTAGTCCACCATCCTAAATGTGATGAAGATTCCACATTTTGGAAGGCACGAGGAGGTTAACGCGTGTGTCAAGTTCCTTCTATCGTGCTACCACAACGGCTATCTATGGCTAGACAGACGCATCACAGTCGATCCGACGTTGATCCATAGGATCACCAGATTGAGAATGCAAGGACCTGACCCACGGGACTTCTACCTAGGGAAGGTTGCAGACCGTGCACTAGCACAGAGGATTAAAGACACATATGGCGATGTAGAAAAGGGGACGTGAGGCTACAAGGTAGCTTCCATCCAGAATGTCGTAGTGCGCCTGGCCTGCCAGTTGATCGCAAGAAAGCTAGAGAGAAAAAACAGACCTACATAGGTCACGGGGTTCGTTGTTGACCTCACTGGAAAATGTGTAGAAGGACTCCAAATGAACTGGGCGAAGTACTTAGTCAACCAGCTCGAATTGGATTGTCGTGAAGCCCAGGATCAGGGCTATGAGTTTCATTTCAACTGGTTGTTGATCCTCATAGCGTTTACTGCTTGGGAGATGTCGGAAGGTGTGACCTTCCCGGATATTGAGCCATTCGAGCCACTCGCTGCGAAGTTCACCATGCTTTGGCACTCGAGCGATATGGGAAAACAATAGAAGTTGAATGTAGTATTTCACACGTACTATCTCCAGTTGAAGAGGGCTATTGGGGCCATCCCTCGTATGACGCCAAACACCCTACACTGGTTCAGACCCTTCATGAAGTTCTGCGCAGATCGGCACTTTATTTATATCACTACATGAGAAAATGATCATAAAGAAGAGATTCAGTCATACTATAAGCTCATAGAGGAGGACCTTGAGGAAGAAATCCAAAGCTAGTAAGACCAAGTTGCAGACTGTGCTCACACTCAATGACTTCGACTTCATCATCGCAGTCGTATCAGACACCTCGCAGGAGATTATGCAAAACACCGAAGCCAAGCAAGAAACCATGTATGATAGGATTGAGATAGAACTCAGAGGGGTACAATAGGCCCTTCAATCCATCCGTGTAGCATCCATTGCGCCCCCACCATCAAAAGAACCAGATTTGGGAGATGAACCTACCCAACTCCACAGAATAACTAATGTGACCGAAGCTCACCTTTGTCGAGCACATGAAGAGAAAGAACATGCCACAGTGGCCCTGAAGCAAGCACAATAGGAAATGGTAGAGAAACGCCGAGTTGCGCAGCAGGAGAAGGATGACCTCCACACCAAGTTCGAAGAGGAGAGAGTGCAAGTCAAACAAGAGAGAGAGAAGTTGCTCGCAAAGCAGCTCAGAGTCAAAGAAGCAGTCAACAGAGCACTTCGCTCTATGACAGGTTTGGAGAAAAAGGTAGAAGAACCAGTGGAGCAGCAAGTAGTGCAGCTTGCGGAAGCTATCCAGTAGCTTCAATAGAGAATCGCATACCTAGAGCTACGAATAGTGCCAAGTACCCTGCAGGACATGTGAGATCAAAGAGAAGCCACTACCCGGAGTGTAGTTGATAGGATCAGAGCATTCGCTCTGGAATGTAAACAACTTAGCAGTAGAAGTGCACAAACCTACGAGCGACTTACTGAAGACCCAGAACTAAAGGCACTAGAGCCATAGCTCCAGGATGCAAAGTAGCAAGTAGCAACAATACAGACGCAGTTGAAGCTCATGTTAGTAGTTGAAAGGATGAAGCGATCCAAGGAACAATGCACTGCTCAACAATAGGTCCACACCATACAGAGCAAAGTCATGGAAGTGACTTAGAGGCTTCAACCAATCCAAGATGAAGCGTGCCAACTGTTTGAGGAGATTGAAGGTTGAGGAGAAAAGCTGGAACAAGTTATCACTACAGTCGAACAATGCTTAGAGGGACCTGTCAACAAAGCAGTTCGTTAAGAAGGAGGCCTTGGCGCAGCAATAGGTCGAAGCAGCTCGAACCAAGCTCAAGGCTTTTGAAGCAGAGCTACCCAGACTAGAGTGACTCGGGACGAGTCACAGGTGAGTGTTGGGGGCCTGTTGGCCCTTGACCAAGTTTTGAGGAACCTTGGTCATGTTTGACCTATTTTGGGACTTCGACAAGCTGTCGAAGGCAGAGCGCAAGTCGAAGCGGAGATCGTGGGATCTCGACCCCTTGTTTATGGTTTTTTGGGTTTTGGGCTTCTGTAACGGGTATGGGGATGTGGCCCATGGGTTTTGGGCTTCTGTAACGGGTATGGGGATGTGGCCCATTTTGTAATGTATAAATAGAAATCTAGGCGATGTAAGTAAAAAGAGTATGTGATGCTAAGTGCAAAAGCGCAAGTGTGTGATACCAAGTGCTAAGTGTAAGTGATAGTTGTACATGCTTTGTGCATGCTATGTGAGACTTGCAAGGCTAAGTGCAAGTGATTGTAAGAGATTGAGCAGGAGCTTTGTGTTGTAACCTAGCTCGAGGAAGGAGGATCTGGCGAGGTGCGCGCAGATCTCTTGTCCTATTCGGAGTAGGAGCTTGTGGCTCTATGCATGTAGAAGATTGACAGAAGATAATAAAAGAGAAGAAGAGTTGGTGGACGTAGCCCCAGGCTGGGGGTTAACCATGTATATCCTGTGTTGTTATGCTTTGTGCAATGTATTGATGTTGTTATGTGTTTACTTGCTTAGTTCTTGGCATAGATAAATGATAGATAGATCTGTTGATGTTTTGTTCTTAATAATATGAATGAGTGCTAGATCTAACCTATGTGAATGTGCTTAGTGCTCGTTTATACTAGATCTGGGTGAATACTGCGATGCTCTTTGATTAGGGTTTTAACTGCGAAATAGATACTGGTTAAATACTGATGAACTATAACTGCTAAGTGCTTTGATAGAATCTTGTAATCACAGATCTGTGTCCCAGCCAAGGTTGCAAACAGTGGAGTCTTGCAACCACCCCTGCCTCTACCTTGGGTGAGACTTCATCTGCTTCGCAGGTGTTGTCGAAAGGGTCGGTAGTTAGGGTTTTGTTGGTGCGCTCTTGAGCATTGAACCCCGGGTTTGCCCCTATGCCAACAACATTGCTTATCCTTTGTAAAACTTAGTTGAGTCATATTTTCCTGGCACATGTAAATTTGAATTGTCATGTGCATCATGATTCATGTTTGCATCGTAGTAGGCTGCCCACTTGAATTATATTTCACTTTTTTGCATCACTTGTTTTTTTCTCTGGAAATACAATTTGTCCCACCCTTAAGTCCATAAGAAAGGGTTAGATTGTTGATACATTGCCAACCCTCATCAACAATTGTCTCACAAAGAGGCTAATAACAAATTGATTCATGAATAATTGAATTTTCCTGGCGGTTAGGAGAAGAAACTAAAAATCAAGTAGAAGCTTTAGCTCTCTGGCAATGACTATTGCAACTAGAAAGAAATGGAATCACTGATGTTTTGATTTTTGGAGACTCCCAAATCCTAATCAAGAGATGAATTTCATCAGTTGATATCAAAGACATGAAACTTAAACAATTACTCAAGAATCAAAAGGAGGCTTACAAACTTCAGAAAACTAGAATTTTATCATATCCTTCAATCCAATAATAAGGAAGCAGATCAAGCAACTAATCAAACTATGACATTAAGAAAAGTCGTAGGCTAAAGGTTCTACGAAATGATGATTTTTTCCAAGAATATTTGCTCGAAATCCTGCAAAAAATTGTTGGATTCGTAAATTTGAGTGATTATTTCTGTATAATCTAAGTGCCTTGGGAGTTTTTCATCATACTGAATCCATTTCCGCATTCAAAAATGGATTTTGAATAACAAAAAAATAATGATTCGTGTAAATTTATATTGCCAAATTCCAACAAAAATAACTAGCCAACCCAAAAAAAAAAAAAACGGGAGCTTCTAGGTCCCACTCACATAACCCGTCATGAATTTAAGATTGCAAGTGTATTTTAAGAAGTGCGTGGATTATCAGCAAGTGTATTTTAAGAAGTGCGTGGATTATCAACATGATCTACATACACGCAGCAGTGCTTGGAGGATGGAGTGGTTAACACGTGGAAGCAAGGTGATGCGAAGGGTATTTCCCTGCAAGTTTTCGCTTGAGATCTCCTTTGGTACGTCTTCTGCAAGAAACATCCGGTCGCAGGATCCGATTTATGGCGATTTATGGCAAGTCACCTTCTATATCCCTTATCCGTCAGCCCGGCATGCAGATGAGTGATGTCATTGAAGGTGTCTGCAATCTTTATGGGGATTATCTAGCCTTTGCAGCTGCAGAAGTAGAAAAACATGATATGGCATTTTATGGTAAGTATGATTGGTTCTTTTCAGAAAGAAATTGGAGGCTTGCTCAGCATGTGCGAAAGGCAACAGAATTATTAAACTCAGGAGCATTGGAGGCGGCACAGTTAGAAGTTTCGAACAGTTATAAGGAAGGAAAAAGGCTTGAGGAAGGTGTAGCATTCACTCTCAAAACTCAGTGCGACAGGTCAAAATTGTAGTTTTCAAGTTTCGGTAGGAAGCCCGCGGCTAGTATAATGGACTCAAGTGATGACAGTTTGGATTGTGAGGGAGATCCGTCATAAATTAAAGGCTCTCAAAAGACAAATTTGGCGTCTTCAGACAGAAGACTGGAGATGTTGGAGGAGGACATGCTTTAGTTCAGAGAGGATATGACAGAGCGGGCGCAAGGAAACCTCAGAAGGATAGTCACCCAGGATGAGTCCATTCAAAATCTGTCTGACAGGTTGTTCCAGACGCCACAGTGGAGGACCCGAAGAATTCCAAGGAGACTGCCGAGTCAGTTGGGCCGGGTATCTACTTGTTTAATGAAAGGATTTGTTATAATTTTGAGTCAATATGTCAGATTAGATAGAATTTTGAACTTTTTTGAAATAGCCAGACTGTTAAGCTGTCATAAGCAGGCTATAGATAGTTTGAAACTGGATGCATTATGTACAATCCTCTGGTGTCTCTGCACGAGCAGATAAACAGTTTGTATTTGGAACAGTGATTTATTCACTGATTTTTGCTTAATACTATTATAACTATTTCTATTTTTGAAAAAAAAGAAATTGATTCATGAAGCTAGAATTTAAGTGTTACAAGCGAGAATTGAACGAAATTGATTCATGAAGCTAGAATTTAAGTGTTACAAGCAAGAATTGAACCTGGGTGGGAGAGGATAACATTTCTCTTCTCAATCAACAAACACATTATTAGAAGCAAACAACATTGTTAGACGCAATCAACAAACAATATGTTTGGAATACATTTCATCAGACACACACCCTCAATGAGAGTGAGAACGTCAATGAAAGAACTGAACCTGGGTGGAGAGGATAACATTTCTCTCCTCGATCAACAATCAACAAACAAATTGTTAGAAGCAATCAACAAACACATTGTTAGACGCAATTAACAAACAATATGGGTGGAATTGAACCTGGGTGAAGAGGATAACATTTCTCTCCTCAAT